>SSSI01004730.1:0-23346 GCA_004796505.1 Oryzaephilus surinamensis | reverse complement strand
TTTACAGGTGGCTTATAAATAGTTGATTTTATGCACTTAAATAATATTAATTAAACGCTCTATAAATTGGAATAACTGTTGTAATTTAAAGGATTATCAACCTAAAATAGTATTTATCTTCACAAGAAAATGGATTTGGAAAATTTTAAAGTGAATTATCTTTGTTTTATAATTTCGTTACAGGTCTATTAGCCAGTATTTTAACCACCAGCTAATAATATTTTCCGCTTTGTGCTAAATTTGGCGCCCAATGACTCAATAATAAATTTCATTCTAAATCACTATAGACTAAATGATCGATTGATCATTAATACATAAGCTATTTATTAAACTTATTAAATGTTTATCAAGAAAAACTGCAATAACTGCGATTCGAACAATTCAGAAATTACCAGTTTTTTGAAATTCGATTTACTGATGACACGTGTTAAGTTTTCGCATTTTTCTCAAAAACGACTCATTTAAACAAAAAAGCTCAAGAGACACAAAAGTTTCCTTATTAAATTTCCTATTAAATAAGGTATTTTAAATAGTACATTAACAGGCAAAAATAAAAAGTTCCGAGGGTGTGTTTTCACCCCCATCATTAAAAAACATAGTTGGGGTGGCCATTTTCGTTCAAATTTGGTACAAATGCGTTTCCCAATAAATAATATTTTTGTGTGAAATTTCATTTTGATATCTCTACTATTTCCTGAAATATTCAAGTAAAATCTTGCTTTTTTCATAAAACTTTAACACCCTGTATCTCAAAAACGAAGCGATTTCGGACAAATGTTTATATAAACTATTATTCTTAAAATGGACTCAGAAATGACCTCTTAGATTACCACGTTTATAGTTTCATAAAAAAATAGAACAACTTTAATTGAGTGGATGACACAATATTGCCATCGTTCAATTTTCTAAAATGATGAATAGTCTTTTAATTGTCAACCGAAAACAATTTAAGGTTCATTGTGATTTGCATTAAACAACAAAGAGTTGGCATCACTGTGACATATTCCTAGCTACAAATCACGTGCCAGCGACAGACTCATTGTTTAAATCACATCCAGAGCGAACAAAAATTATTGCGAATCTGCATTCTGATACTGCGGCTAGAGAGTAATTAAACTACTAATGATAAAATGGATGAAAAGCAACAACAATTACGGTCACACAACATATACATTGCACTTGGAATGGTAATATTGTAATGTATACATGCGAGGGTGTATATATTGTTCCTATGTAGGGGCTACAGGGAATAGTTAGGTATTATTTGGGCATTGATGAAAATACGTTTGGCACTCGACGAAAATTCGCGTTTATTATAAAAAAATATTACAAATGTCCGCAACACATGCTGCTTGTTATTATTTTGACTGAAATGGCCATGATGAATAGAATACGTTAATGTTTTTCACCCCATTACGAATTTTTCCCAAAATATTTGATGAATACCGATTTATTAAATGTCAGGTTTTTAAGTGTTTCTTGTGATTATTATTAATAATTTTCCTAAGAAAATACTTTTCCAAGCAGAAGATATTTTAATAAAGTTATATATTTATATTAAACAACTCATTATTCATTAAGTCAAAAGCAGTGTGTATACTTCGTATTTTAAATAGTATAAATTGTTTGGTTGTACATAAAGAAGTTTTATAAATTTATAAAACTGAATCGAGCCTAAGGCCCGATTTCACTTAAATGAAATGCACACCAACTTCTCAAGCGTAAATAAAACATTTCAATTTAAACAATAAATCCTTCAAATGTGATTCTATTCATCATATAAGCATCAGCGATTTCTTTCCATAATTGTGCATCGTAATTTAACAGACATTTTAAAATGAAGAACAAAAGAAGTTTTATTTCAATTTTATAATTCATAATAATTTAACTTTAATACAGTTGCTTTGTCTAATTTTTCTGGTATTTTTGTAATCTTTATGAAATTTGTTATTGTTGCTAAAAATAGTTAACAAGCTTTGTAAATGCAATTACTTATAACATTTAAAGTTTATTAACAATTAATTCGAAATGTAATTTAAACAAAGCATTATATTATTCAAAAGAACAACAGAAATCTAAAGTTTTATTTTTTGAAATAAATTGTTAAACTGAAACAAAACAGTTTATTGTTTTTTAATATAATGTAACATCTACATTTTGTTCGTCTATAAATGCATAATACTTTTTAAAAGTTTTACTATAAAAGACATTGTACAGTATTATAGAAAGAAAGCTTGTAGTAAAATGCTGGGAACTGAAATTTCAAAATTTTTCATAAAATGTTTTATAATAATTTTCATATACTTGATAATGTAATAAAATGTGTATGAGTTTATTAAGTTTCAAAAATGATAACTAGAATTAAATTTTTTATTTCCCTCCACAAGAGCCATATATACATATATATATTCGAAACATATCGAAACATTAAGGTAGGTAAAATGTAATCAGATTTTGCGGAATGAACCCTTTCTTGTCGGTTAAGTTAGAATCTTACATTGTGTAATTGCAAATCCTTTAGGATCCATAAAATCCTAGTCTGGTGGTGTACATTGTGTTATTTTCTTGTACATTAACAGCAATAAAAGTTAAATTTAATCTAATTCACAAATTGATTATACTTTACACTATATGTACAATAATTATACGAAACTGTTACAATATTTTTGTTGGTGATGAAACTTTTTTGATTATAATTTCCTAAATATTTCGCGCAATTTACTTAAAACATTATTACTTTTCTGCTTTTCGCTTTTAAATACCTGTTTATATAGTATACCAGAAAGTTGAGAAAGTGATAAATGTTCTTTTACTATAAATATATTTGGGCGCTAAAAACATTACCACTTCTTCCAACTGAAAAATTTGTCATTAAAATATCTTAACGAAAAATTTATCAACTTTTCAGCAGTTTATCTTAGACTTCACAGTAGTATTGAAGTTTCAATTTGTAATGAATTTCCTGTAATCTATCATCCTGTATACACACATACAAAGTTCGTGATGTCGCGCTTTAAAGAAGTCATGCAATAGAAAGCATCTCATTTCCCATCATCCATCCACCAACTATTATTCACTTCGACAATGAATGATACAATCTTTAATTGCTTATACTTGCTTCATTGTTGCGGAAATTATATATATATTTTCAAAAGAGATTCTATAAACTAACGTATTTTGTACCTAATTTTAATCGTTAAATTGCGCCCTTATGCTTTTCAATCTATACTAGTAAAAAAGCGCTCACATGGCGCTCGATGATTAACTACTTTGTAATATAGAAATTCATCATTTTCGGCTTAATCTTGCCTATTATACGATGAAAACGTGTACATATATATAGTGTACAGTATAGTAGGTGGGTGGGTAAGTTTGAAATATAGAAGTGGTATGAAAGTTTGTGAGAAAGTAACTGTTAAAAGACTTAAATTTATTGCGCTTTGTTGCCTAATTAAAGCGAAGTTTGGTTAGGAATTTACATTTCCCAAGACAAAACTAATTTGGGCCTCCTCTTCCACGACTGCAAGCTTTCCTCTGTATTTAATTAGGTCTATATAAATAGTTAAACACAAATGCCTCAATTTGATTAGATTTGCAAGTTTAAATTTTATTTACAGACAAATTATATGTAAATCTATGCTAGTCAAAAAACTTTTAATGTCTAAACAAACATGCAAGTATTATAATACGAACAACAACAACAATAACATCGAATTGCACATTCCCTTTTGTTTCGCTATTTACACGTTCGTATAAATTTCGTACGCACAAAAAGACCAAATTAATAATAAAACGCCATGCTAAAAGTACTAAATGATCGTGTTTCGAAAACTTGTTGAAAACCCCTTATATAATTAATAATAGAAGAGTTCAACTCACATTTTGGCGATATAGAAAAGTTTAAATGAGTCGTTAAATTTTAACTATGTACCATAATATGCTTTACATGGCAACAATTTTGACGATTTTTCAATAATAAACTAAAACGCTCCCCTATTATTCCAACTTCGGGAACCTCGCGTTTTTTGAAGACTAATATTTACAAGTATATTTAATAGATCCAAAACATGCCAAGTTATTGTGTTAATAATCTTTAGTAGTTGTTCAGCATTTGGAATATTGGTCAATTTATACAATAATAACAAATTAGTTACGTTTTCTGTGTAAACAATTTTTCTGTTGAACGTAATCTGATAAGAAATTGCGTGTTGAAACACTATGAAACTGTTTGTTTGTTCCAATTATAAATATATTCGTGAATTTGTTCTTGTTTCTTTTTAATGAAATAAAAATTTTAAACTGTTATACCACACACTCAAAAAATTAAATAAACATAGACATCAGACCTATAAAACGTAATAACTAAGTAGCTGTGCTATTAAAATTTGTAATATTTTGTGTATTTTGCTATAAAATAGAAGCAGCATCATTTTCATTAAAATTTAACTTGTTAAGAAAGTTGTGTGTTACACACTCTAACAGTTTACATTCTCTGCCTGTCTACTGTGTATTATGGAAGTGTATATTTTATAACACCCTGTGTAAAAGCCTTATATATTTCATTAAGAAGACGCACTACAATGGCAGATTTGCCATCCTCCGAGAGATATATACGTATACATTCACACACACACATTAAATGTGTTTTGAACAGCATGTAGTTAATTTCGTAGAACTATCCATCTTTAAAGGAGCAGGATAAGGAAAGCTGACGCACTATGAAACATTGTCAGTTTTGTAAAAGCCTAAATTAAATGTTGTACGGCAGGATTACAACGTTCTATATAAAAATTAATAAAGATTCTAATAAATGGTGGTAGAAGAATTGTAAAAGATATTCATAAGATTGTCCGTAGAATAGTTTTCGGAGGGTTTGTGTGCCTTGAGAACTAGACGATGGTGTTGGTACGTTGATGGTGGTTGAGACTGCTTAATATTCAGTTCACAATTACAGCTAACAGTGCGACCAACTCTGACTCTAATTGCTGGCCGCCCTAATACTAAAGTGCTATCTCATGGTCTGCATACGAAACCGTTTAATTGAACGCAGAAATCCTCTAAAATACCGTCTTTCAAAACAGTAAAAAACAACTCACAAGAACAACAAATAACACACTTACTGAAACAAAAAAAGGAGAAAAAATATCCAAGATAATATCAGACTGTATTTTATACAAAGTATACAAGATCCAAGAACTTATACAGTTTAAAATAATAAAATGCCAAATGAGTAATCCAATATTATAAGAATATACTTACAGCAGCGAACGGTTGCCAGTATAATAAGATGATGTTAGTTCATGACTTTTTCCCTATTTTCTGAATGTGAGAAAATTGACTTTTTAATGCGGAAATTATACGGAGACAATTCTATTGGCTAAAATGTGTGCTGTTTTACAATCAGATTACATTTTGAATGTCCCATATAGAACGAAATCAAAACTGACACTAGTTAAAAACGGGGATATTAATTTGTTTTGGGATTAATTCCCGAATAATACAGCAATTTTGCTTTTATCATTGAATGATATGTAAACGAATTTTCGATTTGTTTCATAAAGGGGATCAAGAATTTAATTCCTTTGTATAGTACCTACCGTATTGCACACCAATTTAAAAAATTTGCATAATATCTATTGTTTGCACATAGTGGTTAGCAATTTATATTTGTTTTAACTATTATATAAAAACTAATGATGCGAGTATGTTTCATTCATTTAAATTACTTTTCAAAAATATCGCCTAATCTATGTTCTCGCTAATGAATTTGTGAAAAAGCAGATTTTCTATTAAACGTTCAAACCCAATAAGTGATGTATAATGTTTGATCGATACAAGTGATTAATGAAATCGTTAACAAGCAAACCTAAACCAAAGGGAAGTGATGACAGGCTAACAGTCTCCTAATTAGTATGTCCATCCGGTGTACCGTAATTAGGTTCAGTAAGCAGTTAAATTAGCCTTTTGCTATTACTGTGCTCATATTAATGCCCAATATTCAGCCAAAATCAGGACGATATCTATACGGTTGGTGTTTTCAATACGACATCAAATTAATTACATACACAAATTTCTGGACATTGACTGTATAGACCTTCATTAAACACACAACATAAATAGTAGTATAAGGAAGGGTCGACGAACAAAACATTATTTGTTGGAAAAAAATCAATGTAATTTTGCAGTGAAAGTGTTCTAAGAGGTGATTTAGATTACTGTGTAGTACATTTAAGAAAATAAAGTTTGCCAATTCTTCAACATCAAGCAATGTAATTCTTCTCAGGAGCTAAAAGATTTACACAGTCGTGAAGAAAAATAATGATAAATCCCGCATTAGATTGTAATCGTCTAAGAAAGATTCTTTTTGCGTTATTAGCGCCCTCTTCACCTATGTGATTATTTATTAAAAAATGTAAAAGCGTTATTACAGACATAAAATTAAAAGAACACTCAAGAACTAAAAATAATCATTTGTCTTTTGTGATGTTTCTGCACTTTATATTAAAAATAGACTTTAGTGTCATCACGAAGTAGAAGTTTTTCCATTAAAAGCGCAATTTGGTGTTTCAAAATTAAAAGTAATCAGACTAGATCAAATATTTCTCACTCGATATACATACACATATGTGTATATATTGTGTCTTTTGCTCGACACAAAGTCGACCATTGAATGTTAATGTCTTGTGTTAATCTACATGAAAATTATTTAAATAAACTTACTCTAGTGGACATAAAATAATGAAAATTCCTTTTGGTGTTAACTTAAAAGCTAGTATTAGTTTTTCTTGGGAAAATGTTTTTACAAAGTTTAATAAATGTTAAAGTTATTATGATCTTTTTATAAAAAACTTTATATAAATCTTGTATCACATATTGTCAATAAATGTGAAGTGTTCTTTTTGATCACATATACGAGTAGAACAAAACCTTATAAAAAAACCTGCACTTTTTTCCCTGTTAGAAAATGGTTGCATAAAATCACCCTGTATACAGTATATCAGCGAATAAGATCATTTTTAATTTTTAAATTGTTGTTTCATGCATAATAATATCGCACTTCATTTTTCTTATACAAAAAACTGTTTTCCATATAATAACTACCTACTTAACTTATAAAAGGAATTACTTATAAATCGATAAAAATGCAAATGAACAATGCAATCATCGGATATTAAATCCACTGACAAAGACCTGATCTGCTTCATTTTATGTCTGCAAAGGAAGTTTGAAGAAGTTTCTAATGAAGTAGCCATTTAATTCATGAATAATTACATCTATTTCATCCGGAATATATTTAAATACAAAACCTGAATTTTTTACTGTAATTTGCATACTCATTTCAATTTCATTTTAAATAAGGATATTTTTTTATTTGTTATATAATAAGCACGAACACGTACTTCTAATGGTAAAAAATGTAGAATCGCCCCAAAAATATGTGAAATCCAGTCTTTATGCTGAAAATTTACGATATTCCCATTGAAAAAGTACAAAAAGCTGCACTAAAACTACATATAAGGGTGCAGATAAGAGAAGGCGACAATTGTAGCCTGCCCAAAACGGGATTTATCATAATCCGTTTTATCTATTTTGGCCTTTGTTGGTGTGCTCGTCTAGTGTAAGTTTAAGATGTCGCTTCAACACAATACGAACCGGAACATTCAAATGGTAAACAAATAGTCACACAATTTAACTCAACTACAGGGTTTTGGCCTTTGGTTAATGCTAATATAACCACGTTTCCTACGTACACTTATCCTAAATTAAACATGCATCAAAGTTATTTACCTTTCTGTTATTGAACTATTATGCAGGCTCATCATTTTCGGTAGATTCATAGGTTTGCATGCAGTAAGGTTCAATTTTATGAATGCATCCACTATTGAATTGATTTAATATATTGTAAACGAATTTATTAGAGAAAGTAAACATAGTTTTCAGTCTATACCTATAGGCAAACAATGACCAATTGTTCAATTATTTTTATTTATTTTAATCTGTTATCCAAACAAAATTTACAAAGTTTCTAACCATCTTTTTTACTAAACTGAGACTAAATATACATATTGCTAATATTATATAATAAACTGCAATCCATTCGCCTTAATCAGCAAATATCTATACTATCTGCTCCTTAAATCCTTATAATGGATCTCATTTCCTCAAATAACTGTTAGAAGATAAATATAGGCATACTATTTGTAAACTTTGCTCTCTGTCTGGCATTGCTTTTGTAACAAACTACTACCAACATCCCAACCAAATGCCATAAGCAATAGTCTGATAACGGCTAGAAGCGTTACAATATAGTTAGATATTATCTACTACTAGAATGTGTGTTCAATTCATATAATATGGGCTGTAAATAACTATTTTATGAGATTTGTCAGGCCGTTTCTGCTATTATACACACTGTATATACGATATAATGGACACAGTTTCAAGTTGTAATTTAATATTACAAAAGTGATACACTTTAAACTTTATTTGCAGTATACCATTTGCATCCGCAGGGCTAAAATATAATAATATATTTTCTATATTCTATAATTAAACTATATTACACCTACAGCTAACAGAAAACAAAAATTTCTAGTACGACATCTGCTTATAAATTGCTTACATTGTTTGGTTTATAATGGACAATAAACGTAAAATGTGATCGCATTTTTATTAAGTGAAAAACTACTCTTTTCAACTCTATTTAGAGTGGAAATCTGAGAATAGGGGCGTTATAGTGGTGCTTGTTGGTCGGCAGATGCTGCGAGCGAGAAAAGTTAACTTGAATCAACATGGACGTACAAGATGCATTTGAAGTCGTTAAAGTAATGGAGGGTTTTCTTTCAAATAAATTCACGTAATTTAAAATCATACGTGCAGCTTCCCCAAATGCACCAAAATAGAACAGAAGACTAGGCAAATTTCTTTTTGTAGGCTCAAGTGTTTGTCTTTTATACAGTGGATTATTTATAATCAAGATGTACATTCAAAAATATTACATTTCCTTTACACGTAATCTGGCTTTTAACTAATTAAACTTTTAGAATTGCTTTTCAATTACCAAAAATGTCTAGATAACAGTAATCAGCATCAAAACTGGTTTAAAGTTTGATAACGCATGTAATAAAGTTCTACAACTGCTTCATCAACCCTATTAATGATGTTTTCGGGTCCATTTCATTGTTTTAATTATAAAGCATCTGTTCAACTAAGTGCAATTTTAATTCAAATCACTAAATTTAAATGATACTTTTTTATACAATAAAACAAAACTTTGCATTTCAATTTTTTTATATAATTATAAACCTGTATCATACAGAAAGAAAATTAATTAGTTGCTAATTAATGAAGATTAAAAAATTTTCTGTGTATAGAAATTCAAATGCTTTTAGTTAATTGGAATAGATTTAAGAACACTTTGCACTTTGCAGTTAGATTAATTTGAAATATAAAACCAACTACATATTTAAATTTAATATTATAAAACATTCTATAGGTACGTTAATTAAAATATTCCATACAAAGACAAATGCAAGCAAAATATTTAAATTGCACCATTTCAATGGTCTTTAAATGTACGTATGTGTGGTGTATATTTTGTAGGGAGGCAATTTTATTGCAATGCCGTCTTTCACGACCAATTTGTACGAAAGCAAACATTGTTATCGAGTCCTGTGAGCAAATGGATAGCGGCAGTTAACCCTGTCAACTCAACTCTTATGCTCGGGTGTCTGTTCTAAAATAAATATAGTCACGTCCTAGAAAACACATACATACAACGGAAAATATTCCACCCTATAAAATCAATCCCCCATATAGGTACCCTTTTTTTGTTATATCTAAATATCTGCATATGACAAAATATGTATAAGAAGTCAAATATTGAAAGGATGGGTTTTATGGGTTTGTTTGATGACGAATTTTACTGTTGTATATTTCGGATGAATAAAATTCATGAAAATCTATTGGATTGCAGAAAAAGTAACAAGGACACTCACAATTGTGACACATTCACTTAATATGCACATTATTATTTCATATACCATTTTACGATTACATCCGTTTAGTTGAATTTAGTGTTTTGTTAGTTTTATGACAAGTTTAAGTTACTCGAATATAATAAAACCGTCATAGTTTCACAAACATTTTAATGCACCCAGAAGAAGATTAACGTTGCGTGCCTATTTTCAGCATAGAACATACACATATTTTGACTTAATAAAACAGATTGAGCTTGGAAACATTATATTAGGGTGGAAATGTTTATCTTAGTTGCAATTTGTTATTGTCATTTTCTTTAAGGCGAAAATCTTACAACTACGTACAAGTACAGTACATTTTTTTAATAATTACTTTCGTAAATAGAATATTTTCTGTTTGTATGTAAAAATCAAGCATTGAACCGTAATTAAAAGGCGTACAATTTTTAAAAGTTCATTTAAATGAAATTGTTCTCTTGGATAATTAAAAGAGAAACAGAACCTTATAAAATTGAAAATAATGTTCCGAATGCATATTACAAGAGTACATTTTCTTTAATATAGATACGTGTACATATTTACAAGTTATAATGCTGTTCAATTTTATTAACTAATTCAAATTTAACTTTACTAATTTGTATACAGAAAAGAGGTTTCCGTTCAATTTTATTTTATATTGATATTTTTCTTTCTACAGAAAAACACAAAGCTGGTATACCTACAACCCATACTGTTCGATACAAAAACAAGATTAAAAGTTTCTTTTAAGACGTTACGGTTTGTTTCAGAAAAGTTGTTGCAACATCAGCTGAATAAGTGGTGATACAGATTTTAATGACTTTTGTCTAGCATAAGCTGAAAGATAAATGGCCGTTATAAAAGGTGTTATTTTAACTCTAAAATATGCAATTTAAATTCTTGTTGTAATAAAACTATTGTTACATTAACATTATATGAAACCTCATCGAGATAGCATCTATATTTAATGAAAAAGAGCCCGAATTTAATCTTCATCAAGCAACAACCAGTAACAATCCAAATGTATTTTTGTAGCAAATATATAAAAATAGAAACCAACTCCAACATATTGATATTGAATTGTAGAGAAACTGTAAGTGATTCTAAAACATTTTTCTATAATAAAGTTGTGTGTTTGAAACAATCTGCCGTATTGGATTGGAATGAATTCAGCATTCGTGGTCGTTTGACCGACACTGTGATGTTGTTTCATTGCCTCCAGAGATAACCGACGTAATACCGTACCTATTATACCAGTGGATCACAACGAAAATTGAGTTTGCCACCGCATTATCATTATCAATTTCGTACAAGTCTTTCTTTTCAAATGCAACGATGACGTCATTAGTATTGCACTCATTTCACATGTAGAAAAATTCTACATCTTTCCACTTTTCACATTTTGACAAGACCGAGCTTTTTACAGTGTCTACATTTCGTATGAAAGTTTTCCGCAGTTGCTTGTCTCATTTGTGAAAAATACGTATAAAATGGGTTGTTGTACGAAATGGAAGCTGATGAATTCTGACTGATATATATTATTATGAGCGATATACCTACACAAGTACATGAAGTGGTTGAATAGAACAAAGTTGATGATAATAAATTTTCGACCTTATCAACATGTTGTCCACTTGTCAGAGTTGATGTCGAATCCTATCCATTATTCACTAGGGATGAACATGTCGACTGCTAAGACACGTCCCCATCTAACCCTATTTGACGCATCTGATACGTATTTCTTTGTCACGAGGTTCCAAGAATAATGATCTCCGACATTTCGTCTCCTTTCAGATATTACATCAGATGATGTATTACTTTGTGTTTGTTACGTGAGATGAATAATCAAAAAAATATTTGATATGTTCCAAACAAATTATAAACTGCTGTATAGAGAAAGTTAATTCGCTGAAAATTTTCTGCAATACGATTAAATTCGGATTTTACGCATTACTTCTGCATTTAATAATGTTTGCTTCGATGTTAAGTTGCTTTTAAATATCTTTATAATAGAAGTAAATACCGAAATAATTTCATTATTCTATAGAAATAATGCTTCATAATCGACAACTGTGTCACGTACATTTTTCTTATTTGGAATTTAGTCGATGAGTTTTAGAGTGTACGTCAACAAACATATAGTTGCTAAACCGTTTTATTATGCAGTTTGCGTTTTTGGCAGTATTGCTATTCTCAAGAACGGCAAACGAATAAAAAGTGTTAGTCGAGATGTTTTTAGTTTGCGAAAGTATTATTGGGAAACCACGTGAAAATGTATAACAATGTATATATTAAATAAATAAAAAAGCCATAAAAATAAATTGGAAAAAATATATATCTGCTGCAGTAATTTCTTTTCCCCCAATACTATATAAAAAACATAAAAATTGTCAAGATCACTTCTTAACTAGGCCATTGAATTTACATTATCGAGTGCCTGGAAAGATTAGTAGATCGGATGACACTTGACGTATCTTAATTGCCAATTAGAAAATATAACCCTGTTAACGTAAAATACGTAAGAAACATAGCAAAATGATGCTTAATAAAATACACTTAAAAGATTATTAAATTTTCTTATGTGCTCATTTAATTAAACGGTTTCTTATGCACATATGCCCTAACATATAGTTTGGAATTTTACATTTTAAACATACATGTAGCACGCCCTTCAATGTTCCAATAAAAGTGCCTTATATTTGAACAACTACCCTTATATAATTTATAGAAATTGCTTTTCAGAACACATTTATTACAAAATGAAAGATGTGTATGCATGCGAATGTGGATCCGGGTGGCGTGTTAGTTGTAACACCCCAACATGAGATTGTAGCAATAAAATTATATAAAAGCCATTCACCATAATTTGATGCTAGAAGAACAGACATCCGCGTCTTTATGAGTGCAGTTATTTGCAAAAGGTGTCAATATCTGACAAACAGATTTACGACTATTGATGGCCACTTCCATTCCTCTAAAATATTACACTGAAAGGGAACAGCAGATGGCCACATTTCGACACTTATAGATTGGCCAATTTTGATAAAAGTTTAAATAAAAATTGAGCGATTGTTTTGATATTTTGTTTACAATACGTGCACTTATATAATATATCAAAAACGATATGTTTAAACAGTTTGAAGAGATGTTTCCGTTTTGGTTCTCCTGTCTGAACAGTTTAGAAATTAGCTAACAAGTAAAACAATGTTACCGCTCCCACTATTGAGTTATACATACCATGGTTATATATGTTTGTGAATTGTGATTGATTTTCATTTCCGCTTTTCAGGTTTACGAACGAAAACATTTCAAACCGCCAAATACACATATCTACAACTTGTATTTATTTATATATACCTAATATGCAAAGATATCGAATAAAACCAAATGACGTACATTTACACAGAATACTCTATATATTGAAATGAATTGAATTTCGATGTATGATTTCAATTTACTTAGACATATTTCTGTAAACAATAGACTAAAACGTTATTATTGATAACATAGAAATTTCTTGTATACATAAATTATTATTAATTTATTGTTATTAACTTATTAAAATTCCCTGCTTATTACACCGATAAATAGAATTCTTTAAATTGCAAACTGGGGTCCCAGCAATGTGGTGTGAAATAAGTTTAATACCCGATTTTACACCCTAAACAAAACATGGCCTTCCATCAGTACCGTGTTGGATTAGGTAATCCTATTTTCGTATAAAAGCGGTTCGCCACCGCCAATTCCCCAAGATTCGCATACAACTTTCAACTTCAATCCGCTGTAGTATAATCTTTACTTTGTACAAAATATTGTAATCGTGGATGCCACTGTGTTTAGTTATCAAAAGATCAAAGTTTTAGTATTAAACTTCCTTAGACAAATGTTCAACACGAATATAACATTAAAATGTCTTATCTGAAAGATAAAAGTAGTAAAACTAGATATATGTGATATTACTTTGATTTTTACAAAAAAAATTATAGATTAATGAGCTCGATTTAAGTGGAACTTTATAAACTCTGAAAAATATTGATAGACTTTTAAACTTTATGGTACTTTTTACTGTGGAACGATTAAATCCATTTGTTTAATAGTAGATATATATTATTAATCCAACACATCCTCGTTCTTATTTCTGTTGGCGCTATAACGGTATAGGATATTGATTTTTAAAAATTTGGCACAATTTTTGAATTTCCGTTTTTGGCACATCTGTTGTTTTACCCAGTTTTACCTTTGTTTTATGTTATTTATTATATTGAAGCATTATTTATAGATCTTTCTTTAATAAATTAGTATTACCTATTTTTGACATTAAAAAATTCAAACTATATTAAAATTAGAAGTAGATATACATTACAAAACAACAAAATATAATTAGAAATTTAATTTAATACTCGTACTTAGCGAAAATTCATAAAGATTTTAATAAATTTTTTTAGCTTACAGAATGCCAAGCTTTTTATATTTTAAATTTCTCTTCTATGTCAACTACGTTATCAAACTGTTTATTTGAAAATTTATTTTGCTAGATTTAAATAAGGCTATATGGCAGTTTTCCAATTTCTTCATTTATATAAAATTATGAACTCGTACATAGGTATAATAGAGAACAATATTTTTTAGCATATCTAATAAAAGTAATATATCTGCCTATAATAAATAATTTTCAATGTTGCTCGTACATGTATAAAAATTTCATTTATTTCCTCCCAACTATTACGCGTATTGCACAAGAAACAATTCAAACATATAAGATGGTATAGGTTGACACAAATTGAAAATAATTTAATTTACTGAAACCTAACAAGCTCCATAAAAAAGACAAGAACAGAAAAAATACACCCGTCTAAAAACGAGACAAAAACTACTCGTAGCACAGAGATTCTTACATTTTCCAGTTTTTTTGTCACTATATGGTCCCTCCCTAGTCCCTACATACCTACATATACGTATAGAAAGAAAACAGCAGAATTATACGAATAAAGATAAAATGTAACCGATATATTGCAATTTTCATGGCAGTTTATCCTAACTACGCTTCTATTATTTGTTTTATTCCACTAAACTAGCTTGTTTTTATTGAATCGCATTAATCTTAGTTACTTTTGAGTAACGGCACGATATTTATATTCCCCTCACCCTGTACAGTACATTTTCTTATAGCAATAATCTAATTATATGAAAATAGACAATGTTGTAAGAATCAATTTGTTGTATAAAAGGGAACAGAAGTCGTTTAGACAACGTTGCACTGTTTTCAGTCAACTCGTTTTATTTAAGTGTAAGTATCTGATAATAATTCGATTAAATTTCCCAGTATAGACTGATAAAATAATAAAATATATTTTGTTGAACGTATAAGAACGTATTCGGGTGTATAATTTTAAATTTTATTGATTACACTTTGCCAAAATTATTGCACACAAAGTTTGCCCAGTTTTGGTTTATTGCTTCTATAAGTGTAATCTTCTCCATTTAATTACAAACACACCGTACAACTAGAAAATTACGTGTAAATCTGTTTGAAGTACAGAAACTTTAAAATTATGTCCCTACTGAAATTAATTAACAAACTTACTTACGGTGTTACAACTTTTACAGGGGCCTTTCATCTTTTTACAGCGAAAAAATGAAATGCTCTTTCAAATATTTACAAACAAGTAATTTTGTTGCATTATGCTAATCAATATAAGCAAATGGTAGGAAATTTTTCACGCAAAAAGAGCTTTAGTAAGTTTTTTAAATAGTTATTAGCAGTAAAGTTTGGGAGGTGAATGTTTGTCGACGAGCAATGTTTGGCACACGAGCCGAAGGCGAATATACCATTTGCATGGAGGCGAGCATTGTGCCTTCCAAACGAGATTAATAATTTTAAATGTAATGCATATTATTAAAACATACTAAAAATGTTACCACGAAATATGTATGTATGAGGAAAAAAAATTTTCTCGCAAAAAAGAGCCTTCATGAGCTTTTCGAAAACATTATTATAGCATATGCATCCGGTATGACTTTTCGATTTTCTTTGGTTTTGTATCATTAATCTAGTAATTTATTTGCGGGTTGGAAGGCTGTACAAGATGAAAACTCATGAAATATAATGCAGAAATGATTATTGAACCCTTGTTTATTAATGAACTGCGTGACAAGAAACCGCATAGAGATGGCCGTCGGCGTTTCAGCTGTCTTCTTACAACTGAAACCTAACGATCCACGTCGGGGTTTTGCTTACATCGTTCCATACAACCGCTATATTCAACATTCGGTTCATTTGCAATAACAAATTCGTGAATTTTAGTCTTGCAAATTCACAATGAATCTTTTCGGGGTTCAAGTGAATACTTGAACTGATTTTAACAGTTATCAAGTGTGTGATTACTTTGAGTAATCAGAATTTCTTCAGATTAATCAATAATGTAGAATTAAGGAAATAGAATATAGATTTATACAATATCATTAAAGTTACAATAGTAATGCGAAAATCGCATTAAAAGGGCAACTTTATATATAATTTAAAAAAGCAATGTTGACAAAGAAATATAAAAAGTTTCGGTTTTGCCGAAAATCAAATGAAATTGTTTTCATTGATAAAAGATTCCTTGTCAAATATACTTATATCCGCAAAACAAAGCAGAAAACAAATAAACAACTTGATATTCTTTCCCTATTTTTTGTTTTATAATTTAAAATCATATTTAGAACAATGTATCAATAATGATATTAAAAAAACAGTCTTTATATCACAATCTTTTTCTTGTGAAAGTAAAAGAAACTATATGACTAAATAATAAATTTATTCTGATCACCAGAAAAATACGATAACTCGGATGAAAAATAAAACGTTATCAAAGCAACAAATCTGCAAATTCATCATTGGAAGTATATTTTCCAAGTTCGATTCTGTATAGTATAGAGAAAATCCTTTAAAAATATTTTCTCAAATAATTCGTAAGTAGAAAAATCCTCAAAGATTCGATTTCCTAATTTATTAAACCAGTTTAAAAAAAGAGTGAAAAGATGGAGAAAATGGAGAAGTGAAATTACAATTGAAAAAAATTCTTCAGTAAAAGAGAATTATTTAAAATCAGTTAATGTTTAATAACTCGATTAGTTTTTCATTCAATTTAATTATAGTAAATAAAATCACCCTGTACACAATAAATCAGATATCGAGTAATACTTGGATATAAAAAGAAGAAATATATACATAACATATATACAAGTATATTATAGATACATAACATAGTGTATAGAAAAAAATCATATTGTAAGAAATCCTTTCAAATCTTATAAAAAATATTTCGTATGAAGAGAGCTTAAATTCACAGTATTCCATTTACCATTTTTTGCAGCAAAAACGGATTATTATCGTGTTTATTGGCTGTATCTAACATATATGTATATAACATTATTGACCTAAAGAAATATTTCGATTAGAAAACAATTTTTTTTCCATATATTTACAAGCCAATTAAAATAAAATTTAACACTTATTTATCACTCTGATGACTTTATTTCGTTATTTAAAATGGCATTAAAAAGTTTTCGCGTATTATCCAAGTAGAGGAAAATTTTGTTGGAAAAGTCGTCTAAATTCCTATGGCATGTCATCTGCACTTCATAACTCCCCATTAACTGGCCGGGGGTAGCACATTCTTTGGAAAGTGGAACATATTAAGCGATTTGCGGTTGAACTTAAGGAAAAGTTGGGCTGTTTACTAGCAGGGCCCAGATAAGTATATAACCCGCAGAAGAGCAGTTCGTTCGCATTATGGGGCCATTCATGACCGAAAGTGAAAGCCCACCAGGAAACGAGATAAGAATAGAAGAGGGGCGGCAAAGACACTCAACTCACCACCAACACATCACATGAGAGATTTCCAGATAATGCCAACACATAAATTTCCTATTATATACATTCCACCCCAATACGTCTAAGATTAATTCTAATTGCATGCATCGAACACTGAATTTATGAAGACGAGTGAAATTGAAATGGGATTTATGAATGGCCTCCAAGTCCGACATTTCACCAATTTAAATATAATTTTCAATAATTATTAGGTAGTATTTTTATCGGTTTCAATTTCAATATAATGAAAATATCAAACAATTTTTATGAGTTTGTATTTGTTCATTTTCCGCCACATTATTTTTTTAGCAAGACATAAATCATGATTCCGCTCTACCAATGCGGTTATGTTTAGAAAGTGTACATGTATTTTGGTACATTGTTAACAATATCGATAACCATATCGTAAACATCGATTCGTGCTGTTTTCTGTGTAATAAATGTTAGGCTTTATATTGGCTGCCAGTGTGAAAAGCTCTCTACTCATCGACATATATTATTGTATACCGCACATATAGGCTGGCAAAGTTAATATATATTTTATTCATATCGAGCATATATGAATTGCGGAAAATTATTGTTTTATAGTAACTGTACAACTGCATTAATAATTTCTATTTATAAAATAATTGTATTTCATAATAATAATAACGTGAATTAAATTCGAATTTATTATTGTACAGGGAGAATTATTATTAATTAAATTGTATGTGTTGTAGGCTTTTTAGTTAATTTTGCTTTACATGGACATGGACTTAGTGAATATATAAATTTTTTGTATTAAACAGTTTTCAACTCATCATCAGTCACAAATTAATAATTTCAGCCAGTTTTACATTTACAACTTTTGCATTAAAATATATATCTGTATATGAGTATTTATAATATACAGAGTATTTAAAATAGAAAATGTTCTTAAATTGATTTTAGTTTTATTTAAAATTTCGGTTATTTTTTATATTTAAGAAAAAAATCAATAGAGTCTTTTATCAAAAACCGTTATTTGTATTCTACGTAATTTATATCGAAATTAATGTTTGTTGTACGATCACACTGTGTATATCCCGTTAGTGTTGCGACAAAATAGACTAAAATAACCTTTGACGGGATCTGGGATCATTCATCAAATGTATCAAGGCCCAATTTGATGCAAATACCAGTGGAATTGTAATAATCTGAAATCAGATTAGAGTTAGAGCTTATGAAAAAGGATATGAGAAAAGCATTCAAGTAATGAAGAGAGAAGAGATTAATTTTAAGCCAAATAAATGATTTTCAAGAATCAAGATCATTCAACTGAAATAAAAATATTATAAAAACTTGACAATAATATATAACATAAAGAATAATGGTATCACGAAAACAAATTATCACTTACTACTTATTGATTAATATAGGAAAAACGAAACATAATCAATCACAAAAATATCTTATTAATTGATTTTCAGCTAATACCTATACTTATAATGAAATTTGTATAATTAAGTGTAATTAATCATCTACCAATTTCTAATTTATAAAACAAGAATATACTTTATAATAAAAAATATTTCTTACTTTCGTTCACGCTATTCCATAATCTATATTGTAATAGTAATAAACAATTTTGATTTGGAAAAACAAAAAAAATTACGCCCATCTATTGATCAGAAAAAATTAATATTTTTTTGTATATATTGTACTGTACAAAATTTAATCTTTATTAATCCAGTAAATTTGTTTATAATGGAAGTACAAACACAAATTAGTCGCTCATTTATTATCCTATGTTCGAATTTCATCCCTATAGCAACATTATTACAAAATACGGCATCCAGTTCGGGGTAAAGTAATTTTGATTATATTATTAAGATCAAATTATTCATAGAGTTTATTGTTATTATTATCCAGACTATATTATTATAAACCGAACATGTTTATATTTCGTATTTTAATAAAATTAGACAGTAATATACAAATACTGTTTGTATTACATTAAAAAGAAACAATAAAAAAATTAATTTCGTATTATTTTCTATTTGAAAATGGAAAACAGAAATGGAAACATATATAGTTATAATAAAGGTAATTGAATTCAACGATGGTGATGGCAACAACAACGTAATATCGATAAGGAAGTGCAGACGTTTCATTTATACATTGGAAAGCCCTTGAAGCCCTTATTGAGCAACTTCGATTCAAGGATGTGTGTAGTAGTTTTAATTAAACCTTTGATCTTTACTCTTAACCGCAATGCGTGTACAAAATGTAGAAATGTTTGTAAGTATTACTGTAGTTTTGTATATTTTAACTGATTTTCGGCATGCAGAATTCAATTCAGTAAATTTGTCACAACAAATCCACGTAACATGTTGTAAAATGAAGATTTTCCCCAGTTTTCGTTTTGTTCTTTAAACGATACAAAGGAAAACCAGAAAATTATATTATTCGGAACCAAAGCTGGAATAAATATAAAGCCAGTTTGGTTGCAATTTGTTGTATTACAATTGATTTTGACGATTTGTTGCTAATATATTATTTTTCCATTTTATCCGAATTGCATTCGACACACTTTATAAAAAAAGCGGAAATTGCAAAATGCAATCATCCCACACAAACCTTTTATAAATGTAAAAAGATTATATATACAATACATACGTACATAATACACATATGAGTTGGCAAAAAGTTCTACTTATTTATTTTTTTAGCACAGCTAGATCTTTCTAATAAAAAGTAATATTGAAGCAAAATGCCTGAATAATTTTTAAAATAAAATATTATTAAATTATGTTGCCAATTGTGGTAAAACTTTGATCTACAAATAACGCTACAACAAAATTGTGACTAAATGAAGAAAATTTTCAGTTTTAATTTGCATAAAACTAAATAAAAAACTTTTGAGTTTATATTGCAGAAAAATATTTAATTAGCTGATTGAGACATCTTTACAAATATTTACTTTCAGTAATTGAGCTTAAATATAACTATTGATATTTCGTAATTTAGATATACACTTATTTTCGAAAATCAATATATGTATAAGTACTTTCAACATGATTCCAATGAAACAAGTCTTTCATATTGCCATCCATTTTCCGTCAAGGAAAACGGAACCTTGCATAAAGTTTATTTGAAATTACAACTTTAATTGATATACAACTAACCGCTGCAGTTCTCTGCATTAATATTCTGTATAAATGTATTAAATGAACACTTTAGGTATATTTTCTTCATAAAACAATGAAAGTTAGTACAGCAATTTATATATATTGCATTAAAACAATAGAGGAAATGTATACACACACTTCACATTATACAAGTAGTGGCTTAACTAAACAACACTAATAAAATTTTCAAACAATAAGCATCAGAGAGAAACAAGAACTGTTCTAAAACGTGTCCTCATATAAACGTAACTGGAACTCGTGTTAGTCTATTAAATAATTCAACAATTACCTAACATACCTTCCCAGTTTATGACTCAATAAGGCTAATATCTTACAAGGACTTAATTTTCAAATGTGTAAAATTGTGTAAAATGTTGATATAATGAATAATGGTCACAAGAAAAAACGCAGTTTTTCTTAAGAAAAATCTTCGTCGTTGAAATGGTGCCCAACAACCATAAAATCCATTTATCATAATAATGATTGATGAGAATGAATATACATAATATAAAGTTGAACAAAAAGTTTGTTCTTGGCTAGATTTTATGACTTTGTGTGGAAGGAAATGTTCATATAAAATAGCCAGTGAAACTCTATTCAAATTCAACAAAAAAAATTCAAGTGAAACTGTGCAATGTGGAAAATTGGGAACAATACCGCAATTGTTTTAAGGAAAATTTATCATATCAAATCAATGCATATATTTTCGTATGAAGAATAAGTTTTTGGACACAAAAGTAAAACATAATACAAACAGAAATAGAATATAAACCCCATACCCAAATTTCTACATTGTTGTATTCTCTGCCAACAACATAAATGTTCTTTATGATAAGTTAAGAGTGTAGGGAGTAACCTATGTTTCCACTTTCCATATATATGTACACGACATACATATAACATATATACATTTTCAACCAACACACACTAAACTCGAAATATGTATGTACATATACACAAAAGCTTTTTAATGCGGAAACAAAACATATAGCGACTGCATTTTTTTAAATATACATAAACATATAAATATAATATACATACGTGAAACCACTTTGGGACCTTTTTTATCACTCACCAACCATCATAATATATGTTATATACGTACACATGTTAAAAATTGTTATTCAAAACTAAAACTGTTTGTATACGTAAATAATTGTTAAAAGGTTCTATTTGAGGTGTGTTGTTTCAATTTTTTGGTGATAATTTTAATAAAGGTATATACATATTACCTTTACCTATAATTTGATAGCTGTATCTAAATAAAAAATTTGAAATAAATTTTACAAATTTTACATCAAGAATAAGTAATGGACTGATGGCTATTAAACTTTTCTTGGAAAAGTTCTGAACATCAGAAGAATTTTTAATGAAACAACTTTTGTTGTACCTTATTGTTTTTAAATTTACTCGAAAGTAAGTATATTATTGAGATGAATAATTAGATAGGTAACGTAAACGTATTTAAGTTTTTTTACGGCCTTTGTGGGTCTACAGTGGAAAACGGAGAATTTACAAAACTCAATAATATTTATTAATATACGTACATATTTGCTTATTGTAATTGCAAAAAGATACATACAGGGTGTTCCAGAATAACGTGGACATATTTTAAGGGGTTATTCCTGAGTACATTTTAAGAAAAAAAGTCCTATAAAATCTTTTCCAAAACCTCTTCGTTTTTGAGATACAGGGTGTTAAAGTTTTATGAAAAAATAAGGTTTTACTTAAATATTTCAGAAAATATTAGAGATGTTAAAGTGAAATTTTACAGAAGAGTTTTATTTATTAAGGCACACATCTGTACCAAATTTGAAAGAAAACGGCCGCCACAACTATATTTTTTATTGGTGGGGGTGGAATCACACCCCGGGAACTTTTTATTTTGCATGTTAATATACTGTTTAAAAAATCTTATTTAATAGGAAATTTAATAAGGAAACTTTTGCGTCTCTTGAAATTTTTCGTTTAAATGAGTCCTTTTTAAAGAAAAAGCGAAAAACTTAACACATGTCATCAATAAATCGACAAAATAAATTACCAGTTTTTTGAAATTCGATATATCTCTAATATTTCCAAAAATATTTAAGTAAAACCTTATTTTTTCATAAAACTATAACACCCTGTATCTCAAAAACGAAGAGATGTTGGACAATATTTTATAGAACTTTTTTTCTTAAAATTTACTCAGGAATAACCTCTTAAAATATGTCCACGTTATTCTGGAACACCCTGTATGTATGATCAAACTGTACCTTTTTTACTTTTTGGTGTACTAGGGGTTGTTGGTGGTAAAGGCGTTGGGTTGTCGTGATCGAAGCTCTTTAAATGGTACTGCAAG
>SSSI01004719.1:0-26429 GCA_004796505.1 Oryzaephilus surinamensis | reverse complement strand
GACAGATATTTTGTAAAATTAATCGAAATGAATGCAGCAATTTGCGTGGAACGTTGTTCCTTGGAGAATAATTATAATCATTGGATTTATTGAATTTTTTAGTGTTGTATTATTTAATGTTTTTCATATCGGGAAAAGCACTTATTCTAGCCGGCCAAGTATTATATCACAAATGTCGAAGACATTTTTATCGAAGTTGTTATTGATGTTTATTTTATGACAACAGGTGTAACAGAAAATGTTCAGTTAAGTAATAATTAATAATTGTAAAAAATAATATTTCCGAAATAAACACATCGTTTAATATACTAAGAAAAATAATAGAACTCGAGTAAGATATACTCAATATTCTTTTATAAAATAAACAATGGACGATAATATCTTTGTCTTTCAACATGATATGGAATATATATCAATGATACAACGACTTTATTTTACTTAGCTTCATTCTTAAGGTATTAAGCTTAGCTTAGCTTCTTCATATAGGTATTTTAAGGGGAATTGTAAACCTGCACCTTACTTGTACTAATTTTCTGATTAAAGTGCTAAATTCCTAACCCACTCCTCACATTATTGCATCAGATGAAAAATGAAATTTAGGTCAGGAAAAACGTAACAAAATGATTTTTGAGTCCATTGTAATACTGTTACTAAGTTTAAGTGCCAATAGGTTTGTTCCTTAATTTTTTCATAAATTAATTATATTTTGTGAATTTCTTCCACTGAAACATATCGTTTTTACACGACCCCTACGGAAAATAGTGACTATCCCCATATTAAACTACTGCAGGAATTTACACATTTAAACATGACGATAGGGTTTTATCCTCTCAGTTTTACGCAATGGGGTAGTTGCATGAGCGGGGGATTTAAGATTTGACTTCAGAAATCGATAGACCGTGTTAAAAAACCCTTAAAATATTTTTTTCACATTTTTATCTTTTTTCCTTAATTTGTTATTAAAAGTTAAAAAACCATATTCATTTCAAACGTACTGTTTTTCACCGCCATCAACATCGACTACAACAGCCAATCAGTGATAATCGCACGAAATACTAGAAAATGACACCGCTGTCAAGATCTTACTGACTGGCGTAAACATAGGCAGTGAAACAAGATTTCCTTACAATTTTTTCAAAGAAAACGACAATTTGTTGTTATACAATGGAACAAAACATCGTTTTATCACTATTTTTGTAGGTAACAGATTAAATTAAAACTTATTTTTTAATTGTACCAAAGTTAAAAACTACAATTGAGGTTATGTTATAAACAAAAACTGTCATTTCCGGTCCGCCGGAAGTTTCTTACCTTTCTTACTTATTGACGTCATAATGTATTAAGAAAATAATTGAAATGTCAAAATTGCGTTTTTACATTTTTTTTTTTAAAAACTATTGTAAGTACGTTGAAAAAAAGTAAGTACATTTTCTGAATTAAGAATATCGTCTACATTAAAAGAATAAATAAAAAAAAAATGTGCAACTAGCCCATTTTACATTGACTGTCAATAAATAATGTTGCCAACGTAAACTGTATAAAAATAAACATATCTAACACCCTTTCAGTTGAAAAATAACGAGTCATGTGATTATTTTGTTCAAAGCAGACTGGTTGTTATGTTCAATACGTAGAACCAGTAGTTTTTTAGGTTTGAATTATCAATTGGCTTTGAAATAGAGATATATTTTTACGTGTAAATGTCACTTAATGGGCATCTATATTTTATTTTAATGTTGCCAACGTAAATTCTATAAAAATAAACATATCTAACATCCTTTCAGTTGAAAAATAAAGAGTCAAGTGATTATTTTGATTAAAGTAGACTGGTTATTATGTGCAATACGTAAAACTAGCAATTTAAGCTTTGAATTATCAGGTGGCTTTGAAATAGGGATATTTGTTACGTGTGATTGTCAATAAATGTCACTAAATGTGCTACTATATTTTGTTTTAATGTTGCCAACGTAAATCAACATACCTAACAACTTTTTATTTAAAAATTACTAGCTATTATTCTTAAACTAGCCTAGACTATATGTATAGTTATTTAATAAGGAGTGATAAAATCACTAAAGCAGCAATTTCAAGTCTAGACCACTTGATATTAATCGATTGCATATAAAATTATTTACCAGACAACTTACTAAAATATAAAGTTTTACGTTTATAATTCAAAAGGGTTAAACTAACGTTCCTCATTTGATCCAAATTTGAGTTCCCTTTGAGATTTTCTCATTTTTTTTATAATGCATGACCCAAATTTTATAAAACCTGAAAAATCGTAGAATACAATTTCTTGGTGCAGAAAGACAACCAAAAATTTGTCATAAAATATTCTTTTTGTTATTAAAAAAGTATAAGAATTAATATTCAGAACACGTACTAACGCCTCGTATGAGTCTTCTACAAAATTTACTAGGTAAAGGTTTAATTTAATTCTATAACATATATGCTTGTGTATACAAAAGACAAAAGAATATATTTATTTAACGAAAATTGTTTGTTTAAAATGGAAATTATATTATACAAATATTTTCAAAACTATATTAAACTAATCGATTATTTACAGACACTGGACTTGTTAAATTTAATTAGCTATCGATAAAAATTGGTATGTTTGGTCAGTTGTTCGAAAATGTGGAAAATTGAACACTACCAACTTTTAACTTCGTTATAAATAAAGTGAAATGCAGTCATAAAAAACGATCGCCAAAGATTTATTCTAATATTTTTGACACAGTTTCTCGTTTTTTCGGAAATCATTTGATAAAATCCAATATACAACATAATAGACTGTTCTTTTATGTCATTTTTAGTGTGTAAATCAACAAAAATGTAATATAGGCCCAACAGACACGATATTGCGGCCTAGATAAAAAGCCAAAATATGTTTAGATCCTTTTGAAATAGAAGTAAACAAAATGTAAGACTTTTTATGAGCTTTCTTTATTGTGAAATTGAAATTTTTTTCATACATACGTTTCCTTTTTTCTGTATATATGTGTGCATTGAATGAACAATTGCATTTTACGATAAAACTAATTAATATTCATACAGGAACAGATATTTTCCAATATAACAAAAAATACTATATAATTGACACAACTTAATTACATAAACATATTATACATTTTTTACAACAAAAACATGTCAGCTTTTGCGTGTGATGAAAAGTTGTTTATTTATTGATGTTGATTTGTTAGTTAATATATAAAATATATTTTAATAATGTAATGTTTGTATGTAATTAAAATGTTTCATAATACATTTTGTGTTGTAAATTACGTTGGTAATATTAAAATGAAAATATTTCTATTATTCATGCAATATCATCAAAATTTTATATAAAACAACAATAAAAACTATAGTTATCAAACTATTTAATAAAACAATATAGATATGAATATTTTAATTATACCTTGTAAAACTGCATAAAATAAACATCCATAAAACAAGTTGCCTAAATTAGCCATAATTTAATAAAATACACAACCACAATACATATTTATTGCAATATAAATAAGTTGGATTTAATAAACAAATTTGAATCGTGTGTATGTGACGTAAAAAAGCGCGCCTTATTTTAGCACACTGTGATACTTTTTCGTGTTATTATATCCTAACTAGAACAGTACATACAGCCAACTGGAAAATATTTTCCAGTGCGAAAACAGTTTTGGGAAAACGCGCGCGTCTGCGTCTCACACTCTTTCACTTTTCGTACAATATTTTCACCACTCTCTGCCACCCTCTGTGCTGTACTTCCGTTTCGTATACAGGTGGAAGTCAAAGCCATTTCACATACTTAACTTACTCTCTACGTCTAAATATACTCTCGCTATATTCAGGTGATATAAATGTAATATAACTGGTTGAAATTGACGATAATAAAACGATTTTGTGGTTGGAAAGTATAGTTTAATTTGCTCAACAATTATTATACTTACAAGTTTGCATGCGATGGTGCAATATACTTTTGCCTATTCAAAAGATTTCTACAATTACGTGTGAAAATTTACATGAAAAACACATATGGGTATGATGAAGGGCCTAATAACTGGAAAATTTATACCAGTATATTGTTTTCTATTCGTATTATCACGATTTTGGCCAAATCTGATTTATTTACTAGCCGATTTTTCTATTAAGCGTTTTTTTATTTAAATATACATATAAGAAAGAAAATTGTTAAAGCATCCATTTTGGATTGATTTTCGAATTTTATAACGATTTTTTTAATGTTTAAAAAAAATTTAGGCCATTTTTGTAAACTGTTGCAACATCCATTTTAAATTGATTTAATAACCTAGTTTTTCAATTATGCGCGCGTTGTGAAATGTTGTACGCCATCTTGTCAATAGTTGCAGCATCCATTTTGAACTGATTTTCGAAAAAATGCGTCTATTATTTATAAAATATCAATTTTTTTTATACGTTTTATAATTTAATTCGCCCACTATGCATCTAAATTGTTAAATTTACTTCCGTCTGTTCTAAATTGATTATAATAATATCATTAAAGCAATATAAAAAATACATCCCACAATAAATCAGCAATCAGTAAATAGCAAAATTGAAATAATCTTTTAATAATTAAATATATATTTGCATGGAAAATAAAATTTATTATTAATAAACCTTTAAAGTACTTTAAACGTTCATATATGTTTTAAAAATAATTAATTTTCTCTGTATAATAAATGAAAAAATAAACAACTGGTTAATTTGTCAACAAGAAAATATAAAAGGTCTGTTTTATCGTAAAAATGAGCAAAAGTATGTTGGAAAATATGCATAAAAATGAATTTTATGTAAAAATAATCATAGTTTGTTTACTTTTCATTATAAATGGAACAATAAATGAAAACTGTGTAAATGTTAACAATTTTCAATTAAAAACAACAACAAAAAATGATATCTATAAAGTCTATTACTTGTGTCTATAGACACTTTTATTTTCCCTAGACAGTTTTCCTATTGAAAAATTGCCTATATAAGGGTAACGACCGATTCTCCCTTTATTTTCTCAAAAGAAAAACAATTCTTCTGAAAAGAAAATTAACCGATATCCGATTGCAATGTAATAAAATAAATTACATGTACAATAATTATCAAACTGTATAAAAAACCATGGAAAAAAGTCAAAACACCCTCTTAAGCAAGCCAATAAATAAATTTCTGTCACTCTATCACGAAATAATATAAATCAAAAGTAGAAAGTTCGGGAAAAGTTGGGCTCCTTTGAGGTTTTATCAAATTTTTTCCATTGAAACAAAGGGGCGATGGAAAATGATGGACAATACGTAATTTTATTAATGGTTTTCAAAACTACCACAACAGTTAAAACAAGAAATATCCCAACAATACTGATTTACATTTATTTTACGGCAATTTTTTCTGATTGATGGTGAAAAATTGCCTCTCTTCTCAAGAATATAAATGTGACATTGAAGAATGTTTGTAAAATTTTCAACCTATATTACAATTTTATTGATTTTTATGTATTTGATACCATCAAAAAGGGTTAAAAAGCTAATTTTTCATATTGTACAGGAAATATTATATAATACGCGACTGTGCCAAATAGATAAATATTTGTTTAAGTGGCGTCTTACTGTCTATACACATCCCCAAGCATTTGCTCTATATAAACCCCCGAAAACGGATAAGAGGGTTGAAATGTATATGTCGCAGTCGAATTGTAATAGCAGTTTTATTATAATACGCCTAGGCTTTTACACATTCTAAGTTATCTACTTTTCTTCCTTCTTTTACAGATTTTTCAATATTTTCTTTGTAAAGTCAAGGTCAAAGTCAAGGTCATCATTATGAGTAGGATACAAATTCTAAGTTTTTTGTCAAAACAAACAATTTACATTATCTATAAAAGAAGGAGGACATTTAATTGTTATACAAATTATAAAACACATTTTGTGCGTATTATAATAAGACTGAAATTACAATAAGCCTGCGACATATGTACATTCGTAAGGGGAGAAACACAACTACAGCGGATTAGATGCGGAAAATATTTTTAATAAGCAGAAAATCGCGAATTCTGTTCAATATTTATGTTTAAACAACTAATTTTTACTAAAATGTTGAATTATTTGAAATTTTGAATTTGAAATAGGGACATTTTGCTATCAACAAATGTTACTAGATTTATAGTTAAATTAGTTATGGTATTTTTCCTGTAAAAAAAACTGCGAACCCCAAAACCATGGTGTATTTTAAATTATTCTATTGGTAGAGTTTTTCCACTGAAAGCCATTTTGTTTCAATGTTTCCAACGTAAATTATATAAAAATAAACACCCTAACAACTTGTATTTAAAAAAGTAACTGTTATTACCAAAATAGACTGTTATAACCAGTGATAAAAATCCCTAACTATTCAATATATAAAATTAAACTAGAAAATATTGTAGTCATTTTATAATATGACTGTAATTTCACAGTACAATTCAATTTTAAATCAATTTAAATGTGTGCATCGCATACAAAGCCATTGCAATTCCTATACATATATGTATATTTGCTCTGATGTTAAGAGATTATATTAAAATTCTTAAAATTGCGTCTTTTAAAATTTTATTACAACATATTTTCACAAAATGTAATCGATACAGATTTTCATTACATTATGTACGAGTATGTCCACGATGAAAGCCAGTTTTCCACATCATTATTGTTGAATTTGTGCGTATTGTTGTAATCTTCAAGTTAAATAGTAAATATACACGTTTACGATAACAGTTTGCCATGTCTGTTATCACATTACCCTTCTCTATTTAATAAGTAAACCGCCATGTTAATCCAGATGTTGTTGAAAATGGACCATTTTCGTTGATTAATAAAATAAATGATCGTATTACAACTAATTACAATTAAGCACACTTGTATAATATGTATAACGCAATGAACGTTTTGTTTTATTTTCGTTTTTATTTACTTTTTGGTAGCTCGTTTTTTGATTTAAAATGAAATGTGGCCACATTAATCTCTGACGTAATTTAAAATCTTGTTCGGTTTACTGACTTTATATATTTCTTCGAATAGGGCTACACACACAGCAGCGTATATATATCTACAATATCATTATCATCATCGTCGTCATAACTATTGCAAGGGAACTTAAGTCTCTAGATAAATTTACCGTCTTATAAATCATACAGTTTTGTACATAAGTTCTAAGATTGCTGCGGGGTGGCGGAGCGCACTGCTAGATGTGATGCTGGGGCCAAAAACAAAACATCACGAATATATATTCATCCACCAACCACCACCAACACCACAATCATATATAGCTAAGTAATACATGCAAGTTGTACTACCACCATCATTCTCTCAACAAAATGAATTTTAAATGAATCTTGGGAAATATTCGTACAAAATTAAATAATAATGCTAATAAATGTATACATTGAATGAAATTTAAATTGATTTTTCGTAAAAAGTGTTTCGTTTGGTGTCGCTCTGCATATTTTTATGGGAAGTAATAGTTTTACGTATAATTAAATCATAAATATAAGTTGGCTTTGAAAAAACTCAGTTTCGTTATGTCATATTTTGACACTTGCATAACTATTGTTATTTATGAACCAACATATATCGTGTTGGGGCTCGTTTGATAGGAAATTTAATTATAAAACTTTTTTATCTCTTGATATTTTTCGTTTTACGCAACTGTTTTTAAGATAAATAAGAAAAACGATCACACCGCATTAAAATTGATTCAAAGCACCATTGAAAAGTCATTCAAATTAATAACTATCAAACTTAATTCGAAATTATACATTAAATAAAGGTTGGATTTGCATTTTATTAACAGTTCCTAAGAAAAAATATATTATTACAATGAATAAATTCATATTTTTTGAAATTAGTTCGTATTTATTTCTGTTATAATTTAATCCCCGATAAATTTAAATAATTATAAGTAGTTCATTATACAAGTTTTCTCAGTATGTATTATAATTGTTGTTTCAACTTGATCCCCTATTATAAGGATTACTGATGTAATTAGTTTTCTGATATCGATCTGTGTGACCTTAATTGCTATTTTTCCACTAATTTTTCCCAAACAGACGTGCAATTTACTGATAGATTAATTCATTTAATTATGGCTATTAAAAAAAGCGCGTTTTACACTAACACGCTCCAGCTTTAGGGTATTAGTGGATTGGAAAAATAAACGAAATGTCTTAATTTACACCACCAATCAATTTTCCAAAAATGGAACACAATGAAAATGTATGAAACTAGTTATGGAATTTTAGTCAATTCCGTTATGTTATATTATTATTGTGAAATCTAGAAATGGGAATTGTAATAATTTCATCATGTCGTGATGGCGGGCGCCAGCCTGTCGGTTGGGGGGTGGTTGAAAACAGTTCGATTTATACAATAGGGAGAAAGACGAGCTTCTCTCTCATATATAGTCTGTTTACTACTACAATCTGTAAAAGTGCACACTAATAAAAACTTTACATTAAACTCTGTTTATGTATTTGGCGAATGTATATAGTAAAAATGGCGCCGCCGCCAACACCGCCGCCGCCCCAACCACCGTTATTACTCGAGACCGCACTTATTTTTATAAAATTAATGGTGCAAAATGTGTAGGTATGCACCTTTCTCTCCCTTGAGTTCGATTTCCTAATTAACATTGTATATCTTTATTAAGGGGTGAATTCGAGCCCCCGCCAAGAGCTTTAATGCACATCAAATCTTATTATAGTTCATAATTTTCCACCGTCGGTTCATCGATAAAAAAGTTTTATAAAAGACAAGTTTTAATTACAACATATATAGGGTGTTTTTTCCTTTTTTTAATAATAAAACTAAAATGAAAGCTTTTTCTTATTAAACTAGGTTTAATGGAGTTGTTTCATATATTACGAGTATGAAATAAAGTTTCTTGTTATTTAAAAGGATGATTTCGTTAGACGAAATGATTTTGTTAAATGGAAGAAAAATTATTAAATTATGCGTGAAAATTGTTGACATTTTTTTTGCAAACTTTTGTAACAATCTTAACTAGTTTCGACTTTTATTATCATCATTTCCTTTTTGTGTGTTGTTTAAAATTATTTGTGTGTTATGAGATGGAAAAATAGATATCTTTTAAAAGAATGAAAACGTCTTTTTAACATTTTTCCACATATAAACAAATATACAACATTCGAAATAATATAATCAAATAAACAACAATATTAATCCCATTTTTTTATTACACGATTAAATAATAAAATTATAATTCACTACCGTTATGGGGACGGTTTTATATTAAGTGACAAAAGTAATATAACTGAAAATGGCATTCAAACGGCATTTTATAATATGATATATGATTTTATTGGTTCATTTATTTTTACGATTATCGCTTTATTACGTACAATAATCAGTCGATTATTCAAACATATTTAAATTGCATCGCAAAAATATTATATTCGATATATAACAAAACTTGGACATAGAAAGATCGTTTTCGTGTTGATAGGATGGTATTTTAGAATGAATGGCCATCATCATCATCATCATTAGAAACGTTATTTTGATGTTTATAAGCTTCTATCTCATTGATGATTAAATACATACACCTCCGTCAACATCTAATTACAATTTCGACGTTGGCTTATATAGAATAATAGCCGAAAATACAAGACACAGATATATATAGATATAGAAGATACAATTCCTGTGGATGCATAATTGAAATAGCCCTTCGCTAGCCAAATTATTCTATGGATGGACAAACACTATTCAGTTGATACTGTGTGTTGTATATATGCTGTTCTCATGTTGATGGTTATCATTATAACACGATATGCACATATATATGTAACAAACACCATAAATACATGCATATGCAGTTTCTGGAATCGTTTCACAGACAACAGTATGAGATAAACTTGATGCTTTATTGTAATCAATGTTTGAATATGGGCCACTTCCATTTTGGAACAAAATTCAAATAAACACTATTTCGTACACACAGACACAAAGAAATATGTATAGAGCTCTAGTATAGTTGCTGTTTCAAATTTGAACATTTTATTGATGAAAATTCGAGTTTATATTACACGGATATTTACTTACTTTAGGTACAGGGAATAATCAAAATACAAAGTACTGGAATTTATTTTATGTTTGCCAAGTAAAAATTCATTGGAGTACAGGGTGTTATAGGAAATTGTGAGGATTAAAACTAACTATCTAAATTGAATTCTCTATAGAATTATATCACATATTCCATACATTTCATATCAAAAATATTTTTTTCAAATTTTTGTTGCGTAACCATATATTTTTTTATAGAATTGTATAAAGAACTTTATACTCATCAAGAAATGATCACAGAATCAAGAAAAAAATTACTAAGGTCCATTCATTTAGGGATGAAAAAAATATGATTGGTCAGCTTCCACGTGATTTAATTTTTGAAATTTTATTGATCGAAATCAAGGTGATAAGGTGACAAATGTAACAATTATTGGAGAATTTTAAAAAACGTCATAATTCAAGATGGACGATTTTTCATCCCTATCTGAATTCAGTATAAGTACATTTTTCATTTAGCATTTCCCATTTAGATGAACAGATTAGAAGTTAATATTATGTTGGATTTTCCATAAATTTGTAAAACCATTTTTTCTTGTAAAAGTCATAGAGTGACCCCATGATTTTTTTGTGTGATTGCAGAGAGAAACATGTGAGGATTTCAAAAATAAAACATTTTTTTCTGAACAATACTCACAATACTATTTATTACATATTTTTTTTTTATAGAATTGTATAAAGAATTTTATATACATCAAGAAATGATCACAGAATCAAGAAAAATATTACTATGTAGATAAATTTTTCATTTAGCATTTTCCATTTAGATGAATAGCTTAGAAGTTATTATGTTGGATTTTCCATAAATTTGTCAAACCCATTTTTTCTTGTAAAAGTCATAGAGTGACCCCGTGATTTTTTTGTGTGACTGTAGAGAGAAACATGCGTATTTCAAAAATAAAACGTTTTTTTCTGAACAATATTCATAATACTACATATTTGGATAAATTAATTTTACATCCTCTCTATAGATATGTGCATAAAATGAAAAATTCATTGAAATAATTTGCCTCTACGTAGTAATATATTGAATTGTATTTAGTTCGCTCTAATAAGCAAAATAATTAACACACAGTACACAAGTAAGGGTGAAATGTACATAATGATTTTAATATACAGCCCACATCAATTTAATAAATTAACCTTTAGGTGTGTATATACAAGTGTAATATTTTCTGAAAAATCTTATATATGTATATATATAATAGAAGCCCACAGCATCACCATGTAAATATACACATACACACACACACATACCCACATACACAAAATGAAGCCTTTAATATATAATATTGTACAAAACTTGTTGCCAATTTAATATTAAATTGTGTATAGTGTATAGATCGTATATAATATAAACTGTATGCTTGATAAACTCTTTTCATTATTAATCGAATATATACAAGAGGACGAAAACTGAGAGTACACACACACACAACTTATATTTAAAACCCTTACAAGCACTGTACTAAATATAAGGTGTATATTTATTTATCTTTTAATCCTATATACATGCCTGAAAGGGACCGACTAAGGATGACTTAAACACATACACATACTTATTTATATTGTTATGTGGCAAACTATTAATCATTACACCCTTTTCAGGGATTACATGTGATAAACTATGTTATTATATTACTTATATGTTTGGGGTTTGTTATACACTCTCACACACTGTGTATATATGTCTTTAGGCAATTAAATAAATTAGTATTACACACCATTTTAACCAAAACAATCCACCTTTTCGTATAAACAAATTCATCATATATTTTAATATAGATTTTATAAAACCGTTTCTGTGGTTCTGTAATAATTTTAGACAGGTACGAGTTTATGTGTTATTTATTAGCTTTTTTGGGCTGTGAATTTGAATGATTTCAAAATTTGGAGATTTATCTCTAAAATGTTTATTTTTTAAAGGATGTGGTAATTATTTTTATTTTTTAAACATTTTCCATTGTTACATTTGGTAATTTTTGAGGTATGAGTAAAAATAGGGTGTTATCTCTAAAAACTGTTGTTTTAAAATTGTTACTATCTCTAATATTACGTTATCTCTAAGTTTTTTGACCTTTTGTGATACTTTTACATTTTTACGTAGTTTCTTGCTAATATTTCATAATTTTTAATATATCAATTAAAATTTCCGAAATTTGAAGATAATATCTCTAATGATTTTTGTTTCAAAATTGATTACTACTTCAGACATTATTATCTTAACATTTTATAGTATTCAATGCAATGATTTGGAATGAATTTTATTAGGGACTGAAGGAATTTGGCTTGAAAATTAACAGTTTTTGGAATTTGAAGATTATCTCTAAATTTTTTGCCTTTTAAATAAAACTACATCAATTTTTTAATAATTTGATATATATGTATTTTCTTGTTATAGTTTCATACTTTTTGAACATATGTACAAACCAAAATAATCGAAAGTTCTGACATTTGAAGATATTATTTCTAAAATTATCTCTAAAATAAAAGATACTTTTAATTCTATTGTAGGTATATTGAACGTTCATTCTTTTTAACATACTTAAATAATGAACTCATATGATTTTCATAAGAAAATCGACATTTCTTTAAATTTAACGAAGAATATCTCTAAATTCTTTAACTAACATATGTTTTTTTTTGTTTATTTGTTTTGTCAATATATACTAATTAACAGAATTGAATTTGATTCAATTAATTAAATTAATATAATGTATAAATAAATTCATTGTATAGTATTTTAAAAGAGATTTTTTAAAATCCTTTTTTATATACATAAATAGGAAAAACTTTCATTCAAATGAACTGACAAATAAATTATTCGACGTCTTTTTTTGTCGCATTTATGTTGAAAAAACATTGTTTATAAGCTTGAAAGTTTTTAAAACAAGATTGTATTATAAATGTAAACGTGTCCATCATGTGTCACTAATGTATATATTTTACATTTTTGTTATATTATGATTGTTTTTAAGCACATTACCGTACATTTTGTTTTTAAACACAAAAAGAACAACAATACCTAACAACAACTCCACTATGACTAGTTTATAATTCATTAATGCATTGAAAAAATAACAGGAAAATTCTATATATAAAAAAAACTGTGTTCTTTTCGAATAAAATACATAAAATTAAATGTCGTTCCATCAAGAATATAAGAAAAACGTACATGCCATTGTCATTTTCTGTTGAAATTCAAACATTTTATATTTAATAGATATTTGTATGCACGATTGAATCATTCAAACATTTGGAATAAGAGCTTTTCCAACTTCTTTACAACAAATTCATATATTAGTCCGTCTTTATTCTATTCATGATGAAAAAAACGCGCGTATTAGGGCCTGATTTTAATGTTTTTCTCGTGTCGTTTTCTTACCCCTTTTCCATCAGATAAAAGCCATCCCGTGTTTTGACAATATTTTATTAAATATATTAAATTCCTTTTGTCAATTTTGTCGCAGTTCATATTTTATCAATACACCTACAGTGATAAATTACAGGTGCTAAAGTATGTTTAATTCAAACAACTGTTCTAACATTAACATCAATAATGTATAATTAAAACATTTGTCGTTTGTTAATTATTCTTTATTTATTAAAATCGTTACATGAAAATGCCATTAATTTGGTGCAATAAATTAAGGATTTTTCACTATGAATCAAAGTGTGACGTCATCACGCGTCTATTTTCGACGTCGTTTTGTGTTGTACGATCATAAAACTTGCACAGGGATAAGAAATCGTACAAGAAAAAGGATAAAGTTGCCTGGGAGACGACGTCTGGACGCCGTCGACGCCAACAAAATGTCGAATAAAATACGATTCGTAAAGAATTTCGCAAGAAATGTAACACAACAGGTGACAAATTATTTATTTGTAGATTTTGTCATAATAAAATGGCATTCGTACAAAGATATTTAATTTGTGAGGAGGAAAAAAAATTAATTAGCCTATTCTAATTAAATGCATCTCAAATATCTTATAAAATGTTGAAATTTTAATACGAATATACAGAGAGAGTTGAAATTTTTTAAATATATTATAAGAATTTAATTAATAATGAAATAACGCTCATTTCATATTCATTAAAAAAAGGAACGTTTCAATTTTATGTCCGTGAAAAAAGTGACATACAGGTATATTTCCTGTAGGAATAAAGAAAATATTATTCAAACACCAATCGAAATGGATTGTTTTTTAAATAATGAAAAATTGTTCACATTAGCAGGAAAAATATGGAAATTTGTAACAAAATACAAATTTTGAATCTATAAATGCACGAATTTCATCGACACTTGGACCATCAACGGAAAATACAATCAAATACGTTGTTTGGAAATTAATTTAACGTTTGTTTGTTTAGAAAATTTGTGAAAAACAACTCCAATTTGCGTTTTCCATATATAATTAAAGAGTTTGTCTTTTTTCCCATCTCCTGTATGTTTGTACATAAAAAATCATTGCTATATATTGGATTTTTTCCTATTGTTTTTTTGTTCGTTCAATGGAAAGAAAAACCACAATGTTTTCCCCAAACAAAACGCAAACTTTCTTTCATATAAAAATAAATCCCTCAACAGTATTTAACAGTCTCTTGTTTGTTTCCATTTTTAAATGCCGTTGCCATGGAAATAATTGCCTAGTTGTTTTCATCAAACAAATTAAACACACACTTGTATTGTAAAAGTCCCATATACATATATTAATCGATCAGAAAATCATCTTTAGGTGATATTTTTTAACAATAGGAGGTCGAATAATATAATTAATGTGTCGTGTATGAAATATGAAAAGCAATTTTCTAATTTTCCTGTTGTACGTGTAAAAATACACGTATACCTAACATATATGTAGGTATTTATTAATATATTCACAAGCACGTTAAATTTTCTAATTAAATATCATTTTCAATTAGCATGTAAATTGGCAGTTGATCATTTAAGATTGCCAAGAGAAAATGGTTCTTATGAATAATATATTTTCAAGTTAAAAGACACTTTAAACTTTATATATATTATTATTATGTGAGTCAAAAGAGAGAGTAAACAGGGCCAAAATGGCAAACCATCATCGTCATATATACACATTTTCTTGGAAACTTTTAACACTATACAGCTATTCTTATGCTAATTTTGTTGTGTTTTTGTTTTCTGTGTTCAAAATTGTAATCCAATACGACAAAATTCAAGTTATTAAATATTTTGGTGAATGCGCTTGGAAGATTTTAATTAAATATTTGGCGAATGCGCCAACAACACACCAAGAATTCGTATAATATCAAATAATCTTATATTATATCGATATTAATTACTGTTTGTTGAATAAAAGTGATTGTATTTATTGAATGTGACACTTGTTGTCCCTTATTTCCTTCTAAAATACGTCAAATCAAATCTAGTGAAAAGGATTTAACTGGAATCAATGTCTGAAATTGTTAGAAATGCACTTGAGGATAATAATTTATCATAAAACACACTTCCTAAGTTGTTTTTCATGAAAATGGAAAAATTTTGTTTGGAAATTATTGTTTCTTAGAATTTGAAGATGTTATCTCCAAAATTTTTGAATTTTAATTACTATTTTTTCAAATTATACTTTTATATTTTTTGTTATTACTTCATACTTTTTAACATATTAATAGAAACTGTCTAAATTTTTGAAATTTGAAGATTTTATCTCTAAAAATCTTTGTGTTTAAATTGTTACTATTTCAAACATTTTATCTTTAGCATTTTTTATCTATAAAAAGAATTTGGTTTGAATTTTTTATGAAAATGAATAAATTTTGTTTTTGGAATTTGAAGATATTATCTCTAAAGTTTTGGATTTCGAAATAAAACTGCATCACTTATTTTACAATTTGATATATTTTCTTGATGTATTTTCATAGTTTTTAACATACTGATTAAAATAATTGAAATTTTTCAAATTTGAAAATTTATCTCTAAAACTTTTTGTAATAAAATGATTTATTGAATCATTTTGCATATTAAACGTTCATTACATCAATAATTTTTAACATATAGAATAAACTTAGTACATTATGTATATGTTTTCATGAGAAAATTCGACATATCTTCAAATTTGAAAACCATATCTCTAAATTCTTTGACTTTTTATTAAAACATAACGAACTAGTTTTAAAATTCTATACATTTTTTTCATTATCTTACAGTTTTTAACAGAATTTATTAAAACAATCAAAATTTTGGAAATTTTAAAAACTTATCTCTAAATTCATCTAATATTTTACGTATAAATTTAAATTTCAAACAAATTGTACAAAATCTACAATATATTTCCATTTGTGGATAAATTTAATAATGAATCACACTTCCAAAGTATATTTTTGCAATTTTTTTCCATTGAAACTGCAAGGGTGCGTTAATTAGTCCAAAAAGAGTCAATAAAAATGATAGAAATAAAGTTTGTTGTTGATAATTGTACGAAATTTCCCATGATAGCAATTAATCGACAAGTTGGTAAGGAAATAGCATGACTTTAACATGCACATACATGTACAAAATAGGATTAAAACTTTTCCATCTTAATAATGTGTTAGATGGCGAAAATTTATTTGCACAAACTTGTACATGAGCGTGTATTTTTCGTAAAAGAAAATGAAATTTTAATGAAAACAAGTTTATATAGATATAAATAGTTAATTTTTCAAAAAGTTTTATATTAATACGAAATATTTTATAATTATTGTAAACAGTTTGATAATAATTAAATTGAAATTGTAATTTTATATGCAAATAGTTACACGTAAATAATTAATATTTTACTAATTTGTCATCATTTATTGACAAGCCCATAATTAGTAGTTTATTCTATTATACAATGTAAATTTTATAACAATTATAATTAATGACAAAACCCTATATATGTATATAGTTATATCCGGTGAATTAAAAATTCAGTGTCAAGTAATACACTTTTCATTTCACATCATAAATTACCTTTTTTTAAATAGAAAATGAAACACAATTTGAAATGTTGCCAAAAAATGCTTTCTCTTTGAATCACATCGATATATATGCGAATTCAAGAAAATATATATTTGAAAGAAGAAATGGGGGCGAAAGATAAAATACATAGGTATATAAATTTCAAACTGATTTTCGTTTTTTAATATATATTTTTAAATTATCTTGGAGGGAAATGGACATTTTTCTTTGCATTTGTGTGCATCTAAAAGTTTATAAACTTATTAGAGATTAGCTTTGTACGAGTTAATCGTTTCCAGTACAACAACAGTGCCATAAAACGGGCCATTAACAATTAGATCTCATGAAAATTTTCACTATTAGACTATTACATAGCCAAACTAAGATCATTTTACATTTTGCGGCTATATTATTACACTGACATTGTATTTTAATGTTTAAATCATAAAATCATTTTGAGAAACACTTGCTTGTTAACGATTTTTCCCCCATTTTTTTCATTCTCGTCCAACAATTATACAATGTAGAAAATTTGCCCAAAGGACATATTTACCAATTCAATGCAATGTAAGTTTGTTAAAGTGCATCCACTTTGTATTATAAACTGTGTGGCCAACAAAACGAACCTGGCATTTCTGGGAACACAACAAAATTTTAACAAAATTTTAGTCCCTCCACGTACAACATAAAATTCTACGTTGATGTTTCTTTTTAAAAGGGTAAGACAGACAATTTAATTGAATTTATTATTCGTCTTGAATATTTCGTTGTGTTTTTGTATATCAAAGTCGACTTTTTACAGTTATATATAGAATTATTCACATAAAACTGTACAATGTTGAATGATTAATGATTTAATCTAGGTTAAAATAATATAATTAACAATCGATCTTAATAACGTTTGATTTTATCATTTATAAAATTATAACAATAACAACGTTTCGTTGAATGGGAAAAAAAGCGGAAATGAACGCAATTTTACGCTTTCAATAAAAATTATTGCTTATATCCGCATGAATGGAAAAATGTGCAAGAAAAACAATTTTTATTATAAACATGCAAATTATGATAGCACAAGATTTTCTTTATATTGAAAATGTCCCAAAAATAGAACAGTATAGCGAATGGCTGCATGGCGGTGTGTGGGGCTACGTCTATTTAAATAATCACGTCTGAGAAGTAAAATTTTATTATATGCCAAGCATAAGTAAGTTAAGTGAATGGTATTTTATGATTTCAAGTCTATTTACAGTTAGATTTCAAACAAGAAAGAAAACAGTCAACACAATACCAACACGTGCAAAATGTATGTTAAGTTTTCCATTTTAAAAGAAAATAGTGCGTTTTGTTTAAAAAAAACAGTTAAATTTGTATAATTATGAAATTCAGTGAATTAGAACAAATTTTATATCGATTTTAAACTGTTCAGTTAACAATATTTCAACATCGGATTATATAACGATATCGCATATATATATTTTCAAGATATATAATTAAATATGTAAAAGAAACATGCTTTACAGTTGTTGTAAAAAAATGATTGCCAAATACGAGTGTGTGTGAAAGTTTTTTTATATAAAATGTCAATTTTTAATAATTTTCATTTACCGTTTTCATTCCAGGACCTACAAAACGAAGATGCGTGATGAAATCAAGGATTTTTGTGAGAAAACCATCAGTAGTTTATTGTATTATGTACTGTTATTCGGTTTAAATATATGTTTTGGTTTTATAATTATATATTTGATAATTCGACACATTTTCGATCATATACATTTAGAGGAAGGTAAATATTATAGATGTGTTTTGAGTTAATAACAAACGGATGGAAACATTTTTCGAAAAACATAAAAGACTGATTCAAATGCCAACAAAATCGACTGATGCACATCGTCTCTTTTATTTAAAAATGATTATTATGCAATGTGTGCGTATTTATTTTTTATACTTTCACTACTTCACTAGTTTATATGTTTATATTGTAGTAATTTATGTATAAATGAAACCAGTTAAATAAATTTATAATTATTGTCTTTAATAGTTAGTGTTTGTTTTCTTTATGGAATCATTTTGTATTCAATACAAAAGTTTTCCAAACAAAACGCACAAGTATATAAAACATTTATATCCTGTTTCGCGTATGATTTTTTAATAAGGCAATCATTTTGGACATACAATTCAATTTTTATTTACATACATTTTTATGTAAATATGTGATGGAAATCGAGAGAAAAATCTTCAAAGAAACTCAAATGTAAACAATGTTATTAAAGGAAAACTCAAAAATTCAATCGTCTTATATTTGCACAGAAATTTTAAACTTATATTCAATATTAAATAAATAAGATTCGAGCTTAATTAGTTGACGACTTTTAAAACTCCCAAAGTAAATATTTCACTTACAAGTAATAAATATTAACAGGTAGGTAAGTATTTTACGAGTTTATTATCTGTAATATTAAAATTATAATAAAATATTTACAAATTCGTCTAAGTTGATTCTTTCACTTCTTTTTCTTGTATAACTTTGTCGATTTTTTCGAAATGTTCTTCAGTAACAATATCAGACTTGTCGAAGACTTGTTCCACACCCAAAACTTCAGGTATATAAAATTGCAGCATATTTTGTACACCATTTTTTAATGTTACCACAGAACTAGGACAACTGGAACAGGAGCCCTGCATTTTCAACTTAACAATTCCATCATCGTAACCCATAAAAATGATATCGCCACCATCTTCTTGCACTGTAGGCCGAATTCTGGTATCTAACAGTTCTTTTATCATTTGTACAACCTCACTATCGTCCTCATTAATCTCTACAATAGGTAAAATTAAAAATTTTCCAAAGGATTTCTTGTTGGAAAGTTACGTGTATCGGAATTCGGTGTGGCTTCATTTAAAATCGGTAAACCACTTGCAAAAAAATCCATAATTGTAGCAAATATCTCTGGCTTAAGTATTTTCCATTCAACATCATCGTCCACTTTCGTAACAGTGATAAAATCGGGGCCCAAAAAGACACTCTTCACCCCATCGATGCGGAATAAAAGTTTGCCTAAAGGGGAACAATACGCCGATTGTCCATTTGGGAAATCAATTGTCTGGCCAGGCTCTAACACCTGAACACCTGGTAGAAATTTAAGACTGTTTGGATTTGGTGTATCTTGTGTTTGTACGAACATTAAACGATTTTTAGTTGTCGAGATGGGCCTGTGGATTTGCAGGTGTTTTGGAAAACTGAAATTATTTCGTAAATGAATTACTATTGTTTTGTAATCGTTAATTACTCACTTATTTATTGCTATAGGTGTTACATTGTGACACTGTGTTAATTTTAAGCAAAATCGTAAAGTATTTCGCAACATTTTTCCAGTCGAAGAAAATAATAAATATGGATTTTTGTCAGACGACAGATGTGTATTACTGGTTGCAGCTTTATTTTATTTTGGAAAGTCCCAATTTCAAATTTTTTTTTTAGTAATTTATGATAAAAAGTTGCAAAATTCCGTTTTTATTTAAAATTTAATTAAAAGTCAAGCCCATTGCAGAAACTACACTCTTTTTCACGTCTTTTCCGGTTAAAGAAGCTGTAGTGCGTTCAATATTTTTCCTCAAAGCACGTATTTCTTTCGCCAATTTTTCATTGTCTTCTTTCAAACGATTCATTTCCTCCAGTTTGACTGTGTATTCATTTAATGATTCTTCCATATCTCTTAACAACATTGGTTGCGTTAATAAACCACCATCTGCGTGAATTTTATTACTACTAGTACGATAAAAGTCGCGTCTCTTTTTCAAATCATTCAATTCTCCCCTTTTTACTTTATACATTTCATCCAGTTCGTTCAATTTTTCCGTTAAAAGCATTTTATCAGTATCCAAAGCATTGCATTTCTCTTTAACATGTGCTAAAGTTTGAATGGCTCCTTGACACCGTTTCCGTAATCTTGCGATTTCTTCTTCACGTTCTTCGATTTTATCAACAAAAGCAATATTTTCCATCTTCAATTCTTCGAATTCCAAAAATTGCATGTTGCCAACAACATCCATTCGTTGCAATTCATTTTTAATGTCCAATATTTTGTCTTCCAACGTAATTAAAGTAGTGCGAAGTTTTTCTATCAGCTTCAAATGCAAACGTTGCTGTTTTATGAAATCATTTACAGTTTGTTCTGATATTTGTTTGCCAGTTTTCGCATAAACCAATCCAACGCCAATTTCTTTTTCACGTTGCAACCAATTATCAGTTAAAGAATTAATTTCCACAACTTTTGTGTCATGTTCAATAGTTGCTTGTTCAATATTATAATTTATATCGTCAATTTCTGCCGTACTTTTTTCCGAAAGTTCATTAAATGCGTCCAATTTCGCACAATAATTATCCAGTTGTTTAATTTTTACCGTTTTTATTTCATTTGCGTTCTCTAGAACGTAGTCCATTTTCTTTTTTTTGAAATATTCCACCAGCTTTTTTATCAGAAAGGTGCGTCTATCGCGTTGTAGATTTAGATGGCCGCGAACTGCAATGAATCTCTCTTGCAGTTCCTGTAAATCGTCTCCCTCCTCGTTCGTTGAAGACTTTGATGGCTCCTCAGTTGTAGAAATTGACGATTTGCTCTTAATAGTATGACTTAGTTCATCAGATGCTTTCGACTCTCTTATTTCGTCTTGTTCAACAGTTTCATTCAATTTTTCGACAGTTTCCTTGTTTTGAAATGTTTCTTCATTGTCATTTACTTCTTCGATTTGTTCTGTTTCTGCAGTTTCTTTAACACTGTCAATCGATTCAACGTTTTTTTCTTTATTTTCAAATATTTCCCCAATATTGTCCTTTTCTTCTTCAATTTGCTCAGTTTCTACAGTTTCCTTAACACTTTCTTTGGATTCAACGTTTCTTTCTTCATTTTCTACCGTTTCATTACCATTTTCGTTTGTTTCTTCATTTTCTTCTACAACGACTTCTTCAGTATTTTCTTTCAATTCTTCATCGTTTTGGTGCTCTACATTTTCCTTAGTTTCTTGTTCAGTATTTTCTACCTCTACATTTTCTTCAACTTGATTCAATTCGTTATTTTCCATAATAAACGGAAACAAATAAAAAATAAAACACAAACTCTAATTTTAGATGTTACTTTTATTAGATTGCACAAAAATGACAACGAATGACTGGATTATTAAAAATATATTCTTGGTACAATAATTTCAAAAAAGACTTTATACACATAAATAAAAAATAAGCATACATATATAATAAAAAATAGTTTGATTTTGTTATTAATTCATCCTCCAATGTTGCACGCTACAACAGTAACATGATCCAGTTTTCCTGGTAAATTTTGCACTTTTTCCAATCCACGTTTACGACGCAACTTCTTTTCCTGCTGTGAAACTTCCACTAACACACCATTACGATTCTCGTAGTACAGCTCGGGATCTTCCAAAGTATGTCGCTTCGCCGACGTAATACTTATAGTAAAATGAACCAAATTCTCGCACAATTTTTTCGCCGTCGTACACGGAGCCTCGTTGCCCGAAATGCCATTCTTCAGCACATCTTCCATCAACAACAATTGCAATTCGTAACGTTGCAACGGCGTCACATACGGCACACCATCTTCGTTACGTAAAATCCGTTTCGCATTATTCGAACGCATATCCAACGTTGTTTTCGAACGCAATAGAAAGTTCGCAGAGTTCGGTCGACGACTAGACGATGAAACCCGTTCAGTTTTTTGACTAGTTGCAGCCTGACGCCTTAAACTACTTGCTCGATTTTCAACTACAAACGGTTTTGTACTATCGGACACTTTTCGTTCAGTACTACTACGTCTAGATGAGGTACTACTTGTTGTATCGACGCTATTTTCACGTACAAAATGAGCAACTAATGGATTCTCGCATTCCGGATACGATTCAACCTTATTTTTAGATTCAACACTAGTTTTTCTACTATCCAGACTTTGCGTTCTAACTGACGTATCTAAATTATTGATTTTCGATTTACGCGGTGGCTTAACTGGTGGTTTTTCTTGTTTTTTAACTGGTGCTGGTTGATTTCTAACTACTGGTGGATTATTTTTAACTTGTGTTGTGTTCAGAGGTGGTTCTGGTTTCTTTTTCGTTTCACTTATATTAGAATTTACCGTAAATTTACAAACATTTGGATCGAAATTGTCTGTTAAACCATCACTAGCTACTAAAACTATATCCCCTTTTTGTAGAACGGTTAATGATAGTGTTAAATTGCTTAATTCTGGTTTAATTCCATCTACCGGGCCTAAAGCGCCTAAAGCGTCACGCATATCTCTGTTACCATAAATATCATGAGATCCTAAATCGAAAAAATATCAACAAAATCACAATGTAAATCGATTCAATCGGTTAAAATACCTTTTGTTATTTCTCTGACACCATCTTTCGGTGAATAAACATACGCTAATGTATCACCAACGTTGCATGTGCAACAAACAAACTGATTTGAGCCCTTTTTCAACGGTAAAACAACGGCAACTGTTAATGTCGTCAACATGCCGTTATTTTCCAATATTAAATCGTGTGCACAATTGAATGCACGCAACAAAGAAACAAAAACATCCCTTGTATTCGTTATTAAATGATCAGAAATTCTAATACTGTGATTTGATGTCGTGGAATCGTCAGTCTTAATTGTGATACATTCAAATGGTTTGACATCGTGAAAGATTGTCTTGTTTAAATAATGCAAACAACCGTGTACGGCCGATTTGGCTGCTATGCTAGCCTTTTCACCTGTTAAATCAATTAGTAAGTTGCAGTTATGTGGAAAATTTCATGGTTTTACCCCAGTTTACGCCATCAGCCACTGCGAGAATAGCGGAATCTTTCCGTGTAATGATTCCAAAACAATCAGCAATTGGATCGCCGTTACGATTCTTCGTCACTTGATTTCGATCGTATAAAGAATCGGAAATTCCGTATATTGTTTCCGATTTACGACTCCATTCAGTTGGTAACAATGAATCGTCGATTTTTGTCGGTAAATCAGATGAAGATGATGGATTATCAGTTGTTTCATCAGCTATAATAATTGAATATTAAGTCAAAATATGGTTTATAATAGTTTTTTTTTTCAATTTTTAGTTACAAGTGGCAAATAATAAAATAATGTTAACATGCTAATAAAAAGCAACAAAAATAAAATACAAAACAACACGACTTCATGCTATTTTACCGGCAATTCTAGTCCTTTGAGCAATTTTTATAATTTTTCCCTTTTTCTGATGAAAAGGATTGCCTTCACTTTTCGATTTAGCTAAATTATAGTTGCGTGCAGTTTTCGATTCAACCACAGTGGATTTTTTTGGTCTGTTGCTCGAATGAGCGCCATCAGAATCTTGTTTTTTATCACAATTAGTAGACTTTTTATTATTATTATAATTAGTACTATTATTACTACCATTTAATGTTTGATTCAATTGATTCTTACATAAAATATCATCACAGTTATTGTTGTTTATAAATTCGTGTTTTCGTTCGATTTTTGTCTTTTCAATTTCAATATTAAAATCTGATATACTGCCTAAACTGTGACTTTTATTATGTTGATTACGTTTTGGTTTATTTGTTACAAAATATTCATTACCAGCCACTTTAATCACCATTGTTGTATTATCGATTGGTTGACCGATATTTCGATTTGGTGATTTTTTACATACTTGTTGTGGGACTAAAATTATAACACCTTTTTTAAATATGTACCTAATTATTTACGCTCGAATTACAATAGAATCATTTAGATGTAAATAATTCCAAATAAAATCTCGTCTTACCATTTTCGTCTGGTGTATCAATGAAATCTATGTCTCCGTCTAATATAGAAAGGTGCTTTTCCGTTCTTCGGACTGTTGTAAGACCCCCATTTGGCCCCGAATAACACCCAATTATCGAATTGGGGCCAAATTCATAAGCATTGATTTCATAGTTTGGTAAATCGGTAGGATTTTTTCCGTACACAATTTCTGGTCCGTCTTTCACTTGAATACTTCTACAAAGCAGTTTCATCGATAGACAAACAATTTTATTGTTTATATTTAAACATTTTTACCCTTGTAGATATTTCGTAATGAAAGTGTTTTCATTAAAATTCCTATTAGTGATACGTTTTTCTCTGGGATCATTGTGGAAACTTAATTGACGGAAATAACTGGATACTCTTTTACGTAGTGAGGGCATTTGGTTTAATTATTTAATAAATATTCCTTTTATTATTATTTAACATTGTTTTGGGACCGATGTGAAACTGTCCACAGCCACAGAATCATATAACCTATAAATCAACGGAGTCGTGATCTACTTCGAGATGCCAAAATTTTGGAAATTACTCAGTTTTAAGGTAAAATATTGCTATTTTTCTTTTCCTTGTACTAAAACCAATCATATTACGCGAAAAAAAAATTAAAATTCAATTAGAAGACAGGAATAAATTGAAAATTACAATAAAATTATAATGCCCTTTTTTCTCAAAAACTGTTATGTGTTACACTTTAATTTTTACAGAAATGGACTCTACACCCAAAAATACATTAGAAAACATGTGCCATTATATCAGCATCCCTTCGGAAGGGTTCATTTTAGGGTAGAAAATGTGTGAAAATGTATAAAATTGTTTATTTCTTAAAAACTGTACGATGTTACACTTTAATTTTTCCAGAATTGGATTCTACGGCCAAAAATACATTAGAAAACATGTGCCATTATATCAGCATCCCTTCGGAAGGGTTCATTTTAGGGTAGAAAATGTGTGAAAATGTATAAAATTGTTTATTTCTTAAAAACTGTATGATGTTACACTTTTATTTTTGCAGAATTGGATTCTACGGCCAAAAATGCATCAGAAAACATGTGCCATTGTACCAGCATCCCTTCGGAAGGGTTCATTTTAGGGTAGAAAATGTGTGAAAATGTATAAAATCGTTTATTTCTCAAAAACTGTAACTGATGTTACACTTTTATTTTTACAGAATTGGATTCTACACCCAAAAATACATTAGAAGACATGTGCTATTATATCAGCATCCCTTCGGAAGGGTTCATTTTAGGGTAGAAAATGTGTGAAAATGTATGAAATCATTTATTTCTCAAAAACTGTAAGATGTTACACTTTTATTTTTACAGAATTGGATTCTACGGCCAAAAATACATTAGAAAACATATGCCTTTATACCAGCATCCCTTCGGAAGGGTTCATTTTAGGGCAGAAAAGGTGTGAGAATGTATAAAATCGTTTATTTCTTAAACACTGTATGATGATACAATGTAATTTTTCCAGAATTGGATTCTACAGCCAAAAATACATTAGAAG
>SSSI01004718.1:0-17144 GCA_004796505.1 Oryzaephilus surinamensis | reverse complement strand
TCGGATTCAAATGAACAAGTTTTAACAAAAAATTATCAACAACCTAAATTAGCTCAGATGGCAATAGAGGAAGCGAGTAAAATTTCAAGCAATGGGGTCTCTGGTTCGAATCTAGCATCCGGCAAAGTAAGTAAAATATATAAATGATTAATATATAAAATTCATTACAGATGGCGAGACATGCAAAATATATAAGGCTAACTGAGAAAGCGAGAAAAGATATGAGAAAAAAAGAAGAAAATAGATATAAAACATAAAAAAAGGGACAAAGCTTTGCTCTTCAAGAAAGAAGTACGTCCAAAGAACGTGTTATAATTGATATTAGGACCTTTATTAAACGTGTAATATTTGGTAACAATTTGAAGGTGTAAAACGTTATAAAAAGGTAGAATACTACCTATAAAATAACGTCAGTTAAACATTTTATAGGACTTAATAATAACGTCTTACGGTCTTATTATGGTAAAATTTCATATTAAAATTCACGCAAATTTAACGTTATATATACGTGTTTCTTATAATCCAATTTGACTAACATAAAGACGTTAATCTAACTAGTTAGAGTTGCGAAAATTTAGTGCATTAAAATTACGTTTCATATTAAGTCTTATCTAACGTTAAGTGCCGCGACATTCGGACGCAAATTTGAACGTGCGGTGTTACACAGGTTTTGAACGTAATAAAAACGAACATGTGTTTATTGGGAATGCACTTTCCACGAAAAAAAAATATTAAAAATACATTATTAACGCCATGGTTAAAAAATTGTATACAAATATAAATTAAAAACTAATTGTTTAAAACAATATCGAATTTTTTGATCAAACTTAAGCAATAATTACACAATATATCATATATATTTTAGCTGTAATACACACACAACCTGTAAAACGTATAATATGTTATAAGTAGATAAGATATTTTTTAATAATTGGTCTAACAGTACAGAATTGAAGTCATACAGGTTTTAAAACTATGTGTATATTGCTTCAGGTATATTTAAATTAATGCACAATTTCAAACGAACCACTTTTCTATTATATAGGTGTGTAATTTTAAAATACATCAGCATAATAATATTATATTTATGTATCTGGCAGTCAAATATAATACACTACAATTGCATATAATATCGAAAACACATTAATATTATTAACAATGTTTGAGATTTATGTCTTCGATTTCTAAATAATAATTTTCGGTTATCAAAAAAATTTTTAATGAAATAAAAAAGTGGGACCGGAATTAATTTATTTTTATTAAAACGTATGTACAAAGGAAATAATAAAACTTTCCACATGAAAACTAATTAAAAAATATAGAAACTAATATTAATAGATTTTTACACAATTTTTTAAGCAAAAAATCTAACAGTTTTGTCTGCACAGATAAAATGATCCTTTTTCTTTAAACCTATATTAAAGAACGAAATAATATTGCATTATATTATTAAATAGTCAATCAAATTTTTATGAAAACGTGTTATTTAAACTTATAAGATAAATTTACATATTATTTTTTCGGTAGTAAGTAGTCGTTTATGGTTTATAATCACGCTTTTCGTGTTTTTCATCTTAGACGAGATATTAATTTAATTTTTTCTCAGTAAAAACTAAAAAACAATTATTAGGATTGACCGTGAAACATAAAATTTTAGCATAATAATCTATCTATCTAGTAAAAATTCAATAGATAATTGGATAATGAGGAGTGTACATTGTTGTGCAACGATTTATTTTTTAAAAAATTTGATAACTAAATTGGATGTATTTAAAAACTTATTTAAAATCATTCTAATGTAATCAATTTAAACAACTTTCAATAACCATTAAAATTATAAATTTATGAATTTGTTGCCAGGCTGGTAATTTTTGGTGGCCAGCAACTAGAAATTGTTGTAAAAAAAACACTATATTTTGGCTATAATTTTATATATTATTCACATGACTTTTATATTAACTGTATAACATTTAAACTATCTAATTAAAATTTTTATTACATATATATACAATCGAGGACGACAAAAAAGTGCACACATTTTCGTAATGAAACATGATCTATGTAATTATAATTTAAAAGAAATACATATATATATATGTATTTATTATATGACCGCTAAGTTGGTATTTTCATTTATTTTTTTTTTTTTGTTTCTCTTATACTGTTTTTGAATATTAATGTATTAATTAACGGCTAAAGTCATGGACATAATAATATGTAAATTATTAAATAATAAAACAAATTCGTATTTTTTAAAATATTTTTGTATATTATGTCGAAATTTTACAGGTCGATTATTAAATTATGAAATGTTTACCACCCGGACAGATATTTTACAACAAATATTATGTATATGTATAATAAAAAAAAAGTCAAAGCACATTTTCTCATCGTAAAATTAATGAAATTATATTCTATTTCGTTATTATTTGTTGAGAAAATTTATTGTGTAATAAATTTAATGCTCTATATAAAGCCGGACCTGAAAATCGTAACAATATTTTATAATAATAAGCTCAAAGATTTTTATAATTGTGCTAAAAATTGATTAATGTGAAAATCAATTTGAAAACATTAAAGAACCAGTTTCTGATATACAGAGTGTTCCAGATAACGTGGCAAATTTTAAGGGGTTATTTCTGAGTACAAGAAAAAAATTTCATATAAAACACTTGCCCGAAATCGCTTGATTTTTGAGATGTGTTAAAGTTTTATAATTGACCGCCCCCAAATATGACTTTTTTGCTTTTTTGCAGTTTAATCCTTCATTATGCTTTTGTACTAAGTTTAGTTTAATTAACTAAATTAAATTCTAAGATATTTAAAAACAATGCAGAATTTACTAGTTATTTGAAATTCGATTTATTTTCACGTGTTAAGTTTTTCGCATTTTTCCCAGAAACGACTCATTTGAATGAAAAATTTCAAGAGACACAAAAGATTCCTTATTAAATTTTCTATTAAATAAGATCTTTTAAATAATACATTAACTGGCAAAAACCAAAAGTTCCGGGGTGTGTTTTCACCGCCATCATTAAACAACATAGTTGGGGGTGGTCAGTTTTGATCAAATTTGGTACAAATGTGTGGCCTAATAAATACTCCCTAATATTTTTTTGTGAAATTTCATTTTAATATGTTTACTATTTCCTGAAATATTCAAGTAAAATCTTGTTTTTTCATAAAACTTTAACACCCTGTATCTCAAAAACTAAGCGATTTTGGACAAGTGTTTATATGAACTTTTTTTTCAAAATATACTCAGGATTAACTTTTTATTAAAATATTTGCAAGTTATTCTGGAACACCCTGTATTTCTATACAAAAAAAGTTCGATCTAATTCAAACATTTAAAAAGTTCGTTTTTAAACTTCATAAAAACTTGCTATTACACATTTTCCATATTAAAATGAATTTTTATGTTGGTGTGACGTTCCAAACCACCACCACCACCACCATAAACACAATAAACAGTTAAATTTGAAACTGTAATAATAATAAGAAGTTCTAGTTTCAAATAACACCCATACATAACTAAAATGACTTGTATAATATATGTAAATTTTCGTTATAATAACAGCGAAATTCTACAATAATAATAACAGTATTCGACCATTTTCCACGTACACTAGGCGGAAAACAAACATAATTCTATATAACATTTCAGTACACCATTAGTAGAACTAGCTGCTAACTTAACGTAATTAACTAATTACTATATTAATTGGGTCAAAGCAGGAAAACATGTCCGAATCTCTAGCTGATAGGTGTACCTATAGAGTACGTAGTTAGAGGGGAACTTTTCGAAAAGGGTTGTTGGAACATTAGATATATAAGGGCGAGTATTATTTGGTATGCTCGGCGAAGAGGTGAACATAAATTTCAGATTCGGTAGTTTACAAAAGACTTTCTTGTTTGGCCTCGCCAAATTCAACCATAGATACATAGGTACATATATATAAAACTGAAATTGTATATATTTAAACGCTACCTGCGCTACCCAGACTTCAATAAGCCTTAGGGTCCAAAAAAACTATTTGCGAATTAATGTATTATTAAATATATACCGATTCTTGGTAATATACCATCTGCAACAAGAATGCCAGACAAAAGTATGTCCGATGCTGTTAAAAAAACAACGAGAAACAAGAAAATTTATTTGTATTTGAATAAAATTGTTGCCAAAATAAATTCTGTAGAATTTTCTATAAAGGTATCTTTTATGTGATCGTTAATTCGTCGAATATCAGTGGAAGCGAGTTGGGCGTCGCGACGCTAGACAGCTCTGGTGTGCTTTTTACGAAAAAATTGATCAATGTTACCGGAAAAATGCCGAAATGACACCCACGCGCCACGAAATGCACGTGCCATATCCTTATACATAATATATACGTATATAAGAAGAAAGTAAATAAGCTCATCTTCTATCTTCTTCGACGACGATGACTCTTTCTTGCGTGTTTAATAAAATGTAACCCCTTTTCCTTTCAATATAATGTGTATTAAAAACTGTGATGCGCGCAACCACGGAAATACAATATTTTCTGTACAAAATGTATATTAGTGTGCAACTTGTGCCAACTAAATAAATAGGTAACAGATTGCATGTCTTTTATATTTAACTGGGAATTGGAAAAGTACAGAGTTCAATGCACATTGTTGGCCCATTTATTTCTTGTTTTTAAATTTGTTCAACCAATAAATATATTTCAAAGGTTGTATACTGCATTGATTAATTAACAGCTTTTTTTACACTTGTACAACAATAATTGGTTTGACGTATTTGTGTAAAATGTAATTAAAGTATAATAATAATGTTTTTGCACAATAATAAAATTTAAATTTATACTTAAATTTACGTACCTACAGTAATTTTTTTAATGGCTAAGTACGAATAAACAAAATTTATCGGATGAATGATCATAAATAATAATTGTTTTAATAACAATGTTATTTTTTTGTTGAAGAAACTAGACAAGTGAGGCACTGCTGAAATGACAATGCAAATGACATGTATAAAACCAGACAAGAGATAATAAAAAGAATAGAAAAACGATTGCGGCGCGTCCTTTTTGAAAAGCATCATATAGTTTTCACAAAGTTGGGAATAAAAAAAAGGATGTACGTACAGAGAAAGTTCGGTTTTTCCCCCAACACACGCACACACAGAACAGCGGAATCCTGAAAATGTTTTTCATGCTGGTTACGCAAGTTTTTATGTTCCTGTTTACTACAAACTAAAAAAGATTTATACTGATTTTAAAGGGATGCTCAATTCGCCAAAATACTGGTACGCGAATTTTGTTTATCATCTGACTACCAAACAGTTAGAAAGCATTACTTCAAAGCCTCAAAAACACTTGCTGGCTGGTCGTAAATTTTCCAAACAAGATTACATACGCACATAATCTAGAAAAGGAAAAAATGGCACTGGGCGATAAAAAATTTTCAACCCTTAAACGTTCTAATTAACATCTTGGCCCAGAATACAAAAAAAAACTATTATCCACCTTCCGTTTTGATGGACAATATAATTGCTGGTATCTAATAATGGATTTCCATCTCACTCTTTCAGTGTATGCCCTAAAGGTACACTGTCATTTCAAGGGCTTTTACACAACCAAGAGTACTCATGTACCAAAATTTACGCCCACACACTATAGTGTAGATGATCATTTAGAAAAAAGCTCTCTCTCTCTCGTCCCTTTGCCCCCTATTAAAACTTTATAAAGTCATCGTAATAAAATGTTTACCTGATTGGTATTAGATACTTTTAATATGTTATAAAACACACACACACACATACATTATTTTATTATACATTGAACGTAAAAGCTTTTGGAATTTTAATTAAGGACCCATATTGGTTAATTACATTTAATTGATTGATACGTAATTAAATTTTGGCCAGGTTATATGGTGGATAATTTCATTAAAATTTTAGTCTGAAGAGTAATATTTTGTGGGATGGTAATTTATATTAAAAGCATTTCGAGCTTTTCGGACACAAAAGAGTAGAACGGAACAGTATATTTATAAGCAGAAAATTGTATTTCAAACTTTAATAGTACTATGTAGTATTAGAAGAAGAATAATCAATAAAATTAGACCAATTACTGAAATTAAATAACAACATCAGATGGGATGTGATTTTTTTCCAGCGTTCGTTTTCAATCAATTACACACCGGAAAAATGAGCTTTTATCGTGCGCATTCGCCAAATTTAACAATATTACGTTCAATATAAATAAACATTGTTATTTTCTTGTATTGTTTTATTTTCTCGTGTGGATTGATACCTGCACTTAGTTGGTACATTGGCTCCAGTCATTATATTGAAATAATTTCGTTATATCTGTGTGTGTTGGACAAGTGGTGGTTTAAAAATACATATAGATATATGTGTGTGTGTGTGTGTGTGTGTGTGCATTAAGAGAACAGGTACCGAAAATCTTACCTGACTAAGACATATAGGTGTATTTATGACCATACATACATATACGGTCACCTTGAGATGTAAACAATAATTAGGCATTGAAAATATAATGTAGCATGCTTCTACCACTCCCAAAAAAAACTCGATACAAGAATATATATACATATATATATATTTTTCAACTGGTTTTGTTTTGGGAACGATCTGATATTATTTATTCTTGGAATAAATTTTGTCGCATCAATGATTTAAAATTGGTAGACGTGGTAATGTACTCTAATTTATTTAATTCACTTTTATCATTAACGTGCTTTTAAGCTACATGTCGTTTATTATAAAAAATAAATCGAAAAAAAAATAACTAGTAATATATAAAATGGCAATGATTATTTTTTCTAATAATAAAAAGCGCGCGCGGCACACATTGAATTATCAAAGGGCAATTATCCCTTCAGGCGATTAATATTGAATTAATTCTGTCTGATATATTAAATTAGATAAAAATCACTATTTTTTGATATATGATACAATTAAAATACAGATCATACTGTGTGTTCATGTACACGAACGTAGAAAAATATTTATTGTAATTAGATATTTTAAAATCGTTCGACCGTAATAAAACCGAAATAAATACCTAGTTGTTCAAATGTATAATTTTGGGTTCTTTACAATTTATCGGATACCTATTTAAGAATCACGATTGGAATGTTGTGGCAATCTATAATACTGAAAGAGTGTTTAAACATTTTGTTACAATTACGTTTTATTAAAATATTAAGCAGAGATGCTTTTAAACAAATAATTCAAAAGCTTATAATTACTTTTAACACCTACCCTCTAATTTTATCCCCAAAGTGTTCATTTATAATTAGAAATTTGTTGTGGATTTGAAATTTTCTAAATTATACGTAAACATATTTAATAAATTCAATATTATACATATTCCACTTGTATATATATAGAAGAAATTATAGTTTTCGATGGGATGTCAAAAGGTCGAAATAAAAATGGTCACCACAATTTAAGAATTATATGTATAAAAAAGAGTCAGAAAATTATTTACAGTCAGGTGTTTGATATTTTATTATGTATACAGTATTTTTATGCTGAAAGACGAAGAAACCAGTACCACACATTCCAATTAAAATATATTAACGTATATCTTAGTTGTTCTATTAAAATCCAAGCTATATAAGAGAAACTAATAAAAATTCCAATGCATCATAATAATTCATTTGGAGTCATACGTGTGTGACGTGAATGTTTACCTTGTAATAATCGGTTTTATTTGAAATTAGAGAAAAATGTTAACAACATTATTTTCATAATAATGTCCTAAAATAATATCGCGGACTGAATTTGGAGGCAATAAATCGTAAACAAGAAACCACTCTTCGATTTTTATCGATATACGTTCAACAATTGAATGTGTAATATATTATTAGCAAGTGCCTATCAAATAATAATAAATGTGTATTTGAAAAAGAGCGCAAAGAACTTTTTAGGGGAGTCAAAGCCAAGGTGAGCGACTATCCCATAGAGTAGTACCGAATTTATGATCGTCTACACTTTTGGTACACGGATGGTACTTTGCTCTCACACACTGACGATGATGATAGTTTGCTCAATCTCTGCAGGTATCGGCCCCGTCGGTTTATGCCGAAAATTCGACCAGCATCATCAGACAACCGAAACCATAATATTTTTAACAATAGATTTTAAAAAGAAACACTTATTGCTGGAATTATTACGTTAAATGACAATATGATTTATTATTTTCGGCCATTCTTTCGTTTTCCAAGGACAATGGTTAATTATTTTCTGAATTATTTATTGAAAAATTGATAATTGTTTCAAATATTTGTGAAATTTGATTAAAATCTAACGTAAACATGAGTTGTAAAGCTGAGCTTTAGGCTACATATATGTATATGTTTGGTTTATCCGATTGTTAATCTATTATAATAAAAATTTAGAAATAGTTATTGTTTTATTATTTATTTAAAAATCAATTTCTGATAAAACATTTATGAATAAATTTACTTTTCTAGCCAATTAAGGTGAATGTCGATTAACTCCTCCCAAAAAACAATACAACACTAAAAATTCATCTACCTTTCAATTAAACTATAATAAATCATTACGGTTTTTATCTCTTAAACCAATTCAAATAATAATTTGTTTGTTGAAATTTTGTCTAGTAGTAATAAAAGTTTTTTTTTAATCTCGTACAGTGGGCGATATTTAAGCCACACCAAAACGATATATACAATTTTTATTTATTGTCTTGTTCAAATATTATTTAGATATTATCACCAAAATAAAAAACATATGTATAATATAAAACTATTGAAATTAAATACGAACGAATTATCTTTTGGATTTCAAAATGTGTATCGCAATAATTCAATTTATTATATCAATATTACATCGATGCTAATTTAATTTAATTTTTTTCTTGTGCTCTCTCAGTATGGTAGCTCTTTGACAAGAACGAAATGATGTAGAAACGAATGAAGAGAAGAAAAAAAAAACGAAACGAATAAATGTTTTTAATGTAATGCTTATTATTACGCTCGTGCGCTAGATGATGTCTTATTTACGGTTGTCTTGTAATATAGCAAGACGAAAAACGAATGTTGAAAAAAAATTGTGTTTAAAAGAGAGATCAATCGTGTATAATATTGTATATAGATTGATCAAATTCGAACTCATTCACTCACTTCAAAAAATCACCTTGAACTTAAACTCATACACGGTTGTTACAATATAATAATAATAATAAGTATATGTATATAAATTTGCTTGAATTGTTTCTCTTCTAATGGGAACATTGTTTCGTAATGCATGTAATAATGATGGATTATTATTATATTTAAAAGTGTTATTTTTGGATTGTTATTATGAACGTGCAAGTGCGAAAATGTTTAATAAATAAACGAACTAAAAATTAATGTGTTTTGGAGAAGAAAGTGCCTTAAAAATATTAAATACATTGACCAAAATGCACAAATCGCCGTGAATCAATGAATTAAAAAAAATTATAAATAAATAAATCGTGTCCAGCAACCTATCGTGTATATTATAATGTTGTTTTGTGTGTGTAAATTGTTCTGTTTTGGAGGAAAAATTTAAATTATATAAAAAATAATGAACATTAAGCACACAATTAAAACACACCTTGTTTGGACAACGTTGTGGACGCATTTCCTTACCTTTGACGATATTAGCGTCAAAGTTGGGGACGATTCCTGAAACAAAAAAGAAAAAAAAAATGTTAATTTTGCACAATTATAACAGAATTCGGCAACAGTTCTTCCTATTTCTGGTTTTCTACCTGATCATTGAAATTCTTTTCGAATTTTTAGAGAAATAAAAATTACATAACTATATTTTTGAAATAGTTTTCATAAAAATGTGTCATTTTTTAATAAAATTCTTACGACGAGATCAACAAACTTGTGAGAACAGACAATTATAATACTAAATATATAATCGTATACAAAAATCTACATCTTTGATCAACAATTAACAGACCAGCTGATAAAAAGTTGATTAATTCTATGTTTCCAAGAAACTATTTTGCTTTAGATAAAAATAATGTTACGAATATAGAACATATGGTATTGTGTGACTGAAAAAATATTCAAAAATTCTTATATCTGGGGTGAGAATTTTCAAGAAAGGGGGTTTTTGCATCGTAACATATAATTATAAATTGTAGGAGTCCGTAGGGCACTTTTTTTAGTACAGCTAGAAAATTCTAGTAAAAAGCAGTTTATAAAGTGAGGATTCGATAATATACTAGCAAAGTCTCATTACGATTTATTCATTAATAAAAAATTATGATTATTTAAAAATTTTAGTTAAAATGGAAATTTTTCAAAACCCAATTCAAGAAAAACTTTTTTTGCAAATTTGATTCTCTAAATTGATTTACATTCATTTGGGCCTACTAGTACATTAAAAGGCACTATTAATTTCGCAAAATATCCAGAATTTAATTTTTTATTAAAACATATGGTATTGTGCGGCTGAAAAAATTCGTATATCTGGGGTGAAGATGTTCAAGAAGGGGGTTGTTTGCATCGCAACATATAATTAAATTGTATTCCGTAGGGCAGTCACGGATGAGAATGGCTCAAAGTTGCTCACCTATATTCAGAAAGCACGTGCTAGCAGTAGTAGCTGCTGTTCTTTTTAACTAAACAACAACAACATAGCAGATGCCATTTTTAACCAAATGATGCAGACATTCGCCTGCTGCCCTACACTCTGCTTGCACTGTTAAGGTGATCAAATGAAGAAGGATGAAAAAAGGCTGACATGAAACGCGAAACGGGCTTATATAACCAAACCGACCTACATATAACCATGGTATACCTACATATATATATGGTCCAGACGCTAAACAATGTAGATTTTTTCGTAGTGTTTTTTTTTTCTGTTAATTCTTGTTCTCCCCGTTTTTGGACTGCATTTTATGCCTATGGGTGAACTTGATGGTTTTGGCCAAGGTCAGGGCTGATGGATGCAACGGACCAGTTCTTTGTTTAGCGGCATTGGTTTATTGGGTTTTTGGGTTGATGATGGCGCGAATTGTTCTGCTACATTTACAGTTTTCGGTTAAACACAACAAAATACATACATAGATCGAATTTTACAATGTTTCTGAATAAAATCGTGGTGGTCTTTTAATATAATAATTGAACCATGTTGTAGACGATAATATTTATTATAACTTTTACTTATATGATGGTCGTAAAAACGAAAAACATTTTTACTACATCCAAAATTCTAACACAGTGCAAGTGAAACCGCCCCAAAACAGTTTTATTCGCTTAATATTTATAGGTCTTTGTTAATTTTTCTAAATAGTAATTCTTTTTCATGTGCCATACCGACATTTTTATTAATATCCCAGCCTTCGTTGTTCTTCCAAATTCCAAGAAACTATATGTTTTATTATATTTCTAATACACACATAAATCATTTATGGTTTTTCGTTAATTTTTATTTTTTTCCATTAGAAAAACCTTGAATTATAACTAAAATAACGATAATACTCGTACAATTATTTTTTTATATGTAAATTAATTTAAATAACTAATCCACATTTATTGCTTCAATGTTTGATTTATGCAAGGTCCAGTTCTGTTTTTCAAACTCTAAATTCCCAACCCATGTAATTATATACAATGGTATTGTGAATGGTATATATACCTGTGATGACTTTTAACGCAATTTCAAAGTGGCATATCTCTGATATGGGTCGAGAAAAGGAAATATGCCTTTTGTTCGGAATCAAAAAACCTGCCATAATCTCACTAGATACACACATTTACAACTAAAAAAATTTTAACAAACATACGCTCCAAGGAAAAAACCTATTTTATAACCATTCCAACTTAATCAGAATTAATTATAATAATTTTCTATTTAACTTTTGAATATTTCAAGTGTTTTTCATGTTACAACTAGCACGCACACAGTTTTTTTTTTCAATAATATTTAAATAATAATAGTTGGAAATTAAATTCAACAAACATTGATTTTTTTCCAACGACTATGAAAAAAAGCTCATTGTAATCAAATGGATATGTATTGAAATGAGAAAGATGCAGCATGATGTGATGCTGTGAGTACCTGTGTTATAAGAAAAGTTGTTTACTCGTAGCACAAGGGCGATAAAAAGTCGTCAGCTTTGCCAGTCAGGTTCTTTAAACAAGGGGTGTACACAATGGCAATACCAAAAATAAATAACGCCAAATTCACATACCATTCTCTCTATCTCCATCCATCCGCCCTCTCTTTTTCGTCGAATCGCATTTTTAAATCAAAATTTTATGATCATTTTATACTAATTTCAAGACATCGATGATGGTCTTCTTGTTGTCAACAACACAAGACCTTCAACACAATTGAACGATCGTCATGAGGCATTCCTATCATGTTCGTTTCAATTTTTTTCCTCCTATTTTGGTCTTGTTATTTACCCTAAGCTTTAAATATAAACTACCTGTGATCAGAGATTTTGTGGTACCCTATGAGTTAGGAAAACGTTCATTAAAAAGCAATGCAATCCAATTTTTTCCATCTACTCTACCACACATCTTGTGTTTCACTTCTTATGGTATTCTGTTTAAGAATTTATTACCATTAAATTTTAAACTGAATACTTTTTTTCTAAGAATTCCAAAAAGCATTATATACCTATTTAATCATTATGTTCAACAAAATTATACTACTCAAAATGCCACAAATTTTATTCGTCGTCCGCGTTTTAATCGCATTTATTTATATTTAATATACACTGATTTAATTAAACATATTAAACAGTTTAGAAGAAAAAAAATCTAATTATTTTTTGAATGTAGGAGTTTGCTTGCAAGACGATATATTTTTTTAATGGTAGTTGTTCTCTCGAATTATGTGCCGATGGGTTTCGTGGGCGAAATATTATACGTTTTGGTGAATAACACCCATTGGCGTACAAGTAATTTATTTTTTAATTATTGTTGAAAAAAAACCTAATGTTAAATATGTAAACAACCAAGAAAAGGTGCTCTTCTTTCGGACCCGGCAAAATATAAAATTTTTACCATGATGGTAAAAATTCTTAAAATCACAACCACCTGCTGTTTCAAATTAATCCAAACACACACACACAACTACAGTACTAACCCACAAAAAATCGTATGCACCCGAAATTTGTCCTTGAAGAATCCATTTCTTGTTTTTTTTCTTGTTTCTTGTCTGTGTACATCATTTGCCGTTTTTAAATGTGACCTTTTAATGCTTGTGCATATTGCATGTTTGAAAGACATCATGGATCAGGACCGGATTTTTTAAAATTGGACTGGTTTATTAAAAAATCATACATCAAATTAATGTAGAAGCATTTTACCCACCAAATAAACGTCAAAATATAACGTCAAATTTTGAAAAAATAAGTAATTGATATTGATGTAGGCGAATTATTATTGAAACAAATAATGGGTAATTGTTTTCTGGGAAATTTCAGTTGAAATAATAATAAATGTACCCATGTACCAAATGAAATACCAAGATATGAATAATAACAGTGTAATTACTGTCTACAACTCGCAAAGGAAATACCTATTACCTCTCAGATTACTAAGAAATTTAACACTTTATGGTCCGTTGGTGTTGTTTGTTGTTTTTCGGGTACGTACATAGGTACTGATGGGTGCCTCTCTCCATATAATACCACTAATAATTTATATAGGAAAAAAATATTCAGATACCTAATGGAAATTAGTCATCGTATATATTACGCTTTTTAAGTAACTAGCCGATGAGGAAATCTTTTCTGACATTATAACATGTAATAATAAAACATGGATAAATCAAAGAAATTCTTTTTATGTAAAATAGCATTAAAACCAGTATTATTACAATCCAAAAGACGCCTACATTTACAAATATAGTAAAAATCAGTTGAAAGCATTTTTTTGTGTGTGAGAATAATTTTGCTTCGTGCAAGACGGTTTTTTTTTATCTATATATAATTGCTGCTAGTTAATTATTATTTAAATGGTAATTATTTGGGTAATTACGTTATAACTTTAATAATATACATTAATTGCGTTAACAAATTAATAATTATTACACTTTAGTAATGTAATAAATAATAATTTCAAGTTTTTTATTTCATGTTTTCGTCTGTTTGTTTGTAATACGATATTATTGTAGGCTATTTTTGATATACTTTATAAAAGAATAATATAAAATTAGAATGTCGTCATTTTTAAACTGAAAACAACATATCGTGAGTCTATATGTTTTTATTTTGAAAACTAATTAGAATGCGGTTACCCAAAATTTAATGAATTTATTTTTAAAATAACAAAACAATAATATTTATTATTATTAATACATATAAAGCCAGACGATAATAATTTGTTTTTAATTACCTTCTATACACTGTATAAGGTTAAAAATTAATATGGATTTTGCTATTATTAAATTTATTCGCCTATTTATATAATAAGGTGAGTAAATATACCAAAATCCAAAAAAAAAACACACCACACAATTCTATTACATCGTATTTTAATAATTAATGTTTCCGAAAAAACCTAATTAAAAATAATTTTATAGAAATAATTATGTAAAAAGTAAGTGAATATTTTTAATTTAATACATTTAATAATAATATTATTATATTTATTATTTCCGTTAATAAAGTACTTATATAATTAAAAAAATATGATCTAATTAGAAACAATGTTAGTACATAAATGAATTTTATTACTGGAATAAAAAGAATAAGTTTGTTTTTTATTGTATTGTTATCTTGATCCTCTTTTGGTTACTAAAACTCTGAAAACTACTAAATAAAAGTATTATAAAGTTGAATTTCAGTTAAAGCTGTTTAATTGAAATAATTTGCATTAGCAAAAGTGCCATGTATTATACCATCAACTGTGCAAAGACAGAGTTATTATCTGCGGTTAAGTAGTATAAACATTTGATAAAGTACACAGAGTGTATAAAGTTATTGAAGCGTGTTTTTGCTAAACATTCAAGGGACTTGTTTGTACATGCATTGACAAATATTTCTAACGTTTGAGTATGCGAATTATTACACTATGATAACCAATCGAAAGGAATACGTCTTACAGGATTAGGCTTTTGAGAAAATTAATCGAATGTTAACACAGAAAAAAAAGTCGTCACAAATAAAACAATTCTGTGTGACGCCAATAATGGGGGATGGGGGTGGTGGAGGATTTCGTGTGCATTCAACTAAATATATGAACAAAGATAAAAAATACGTCATGTGTCAGTAAAAGTGAGATAAGTTGAAAAAAAAATACAATGAAGATTATTCACACACAAATACCTGCTTCTTTGGGGGTCAACAATAGAAAAATTTATATTTTTCTTCTATGTTATTCTTTTCCATACATAAATATGGTTTTATACCTGATGATTTTTAGATTTTATGTAAAGTCATGGTATATGGATTTGTTGTAATAATTAAATCACCAAATGTAATATTATATTAATACTGATGAAATGTAATTGAGCAAAACATATTCTGTCATAATCCATCAGCAATTGATTGGAAACCACTGTTTTAAGATTACTTCATTAGTCATTGGAAAGGTGCATATATTAGAAAAAAAAATCGACACATAATAAGTCTTGTTACCAATTTGATTAATACCTGATGGCTAAATAAAACAAAGCCTAAGACAAAAAAAATTAATAACAATTTTTTTCCACACATCGTTGTTTTCAAATTATGTTGTTTCAAACAAACAATACAGAAATAATATTAAGAGTCACTAACAAATGAATATAAGGTAATATTATTGTGGGCCACAGAGATCGATTATGACTGGCATGTCGCTTTAGGCCTCATATCACAATCAATCATATTTTTCAAGCTTCATACACAGCACACACACATACTGGGTGTTCCAAAATAACATGGCAATATTTTAAGAGATTATTCTTGAGTACATTTTAAGAAATAATGTTGATATAAACAGTTGTCCGAAATCGCTTGGTTTTTGAGATACAGGGTGTTAAAGCTGTATAAGTGACCGCCCCCAGATATGACCTTTTTTGTAGTTTAATCCTTCTTTGAATTTATAAATTATGCTTTTGTACTACTTACGTTTAGTGCACATAAGTAAATTAACTTTCAAGATATTTTAAAAACAATTCAGAAATTACGAGTTACATATATTTGAGATTCGATTTTATTCACGTGTTAAGTTTTTTGCATTTTTCTCAAAAACGACTCATTTGAACGAAAAATTTTAAGAGAGACAAAAGTTTCCTTATTAAATTTCCTAATAAATAGGATCTTTTAACTAGTACATTAATAGGCAAAAACAAAAAGTTCCGAGGGTGTGTTTTCTCCCCCATCATTAAAAAACATAGTTGGGGGCGGTAATTTTCGTTCAACGCGGTACAAATGTGTAGCCTAATGAATAATATTTTTGTGTAAAATTTCATTTTAATATCTCTACTATTTCCAGAAATATTCAAGTAAAACCTTGTTTTTTTTATAAAACTTTATAAATCAACTTTATTTATCAACTTTTTTCTTAAAAAATACCCAGAAGTAGTAACCCCTTAAAATATTACCACGTTATTCTGGAACACCCTGTATAAATATACCGACATCAGTAAGTTTAATAAAAACAGGAAGAACGTATTTAAACGATCACTTTAACAGAATTTTCTGTACAAAGTTTTATGTTAATTTATAGTGTGATAATATCTGTAACATGATTATTCTTACAAAATGGTTAATTAATGACTGGCTTGGATGAATTTTCGCATACAACTATAAGTTATTGTCGGAGTAGAATGTTTTGAAAGGGAAAATGCAGTGTGTGGCTGTAAAGTTGTATTAAATTGACGATTATTACAAATTGATTATCAGAAAATCGAACGTGACAGATCAGTAAAAGATTGAGCTGTCATAAAAACTTTAACATCACAGTTAAAAGCTACTACTTCATTTCACCGACACAGAATTGTGTTTAAATTTTTTTTTCTAAACCGTGATTTGGCTATTTAGTTACTAAGTTTTTTTTATATAGAGGAAAATTAATCAGATAATGCCAGAAGATATACAGTTAAATTGTTTTAAACAATCTTGCTTGTATATCTTACGTATTATTATTGTTGTTTTTTTATGATAGAAAATTTCTTCTCT
>SSSI01004705.1:0-11677 GCA_004796505.1 Oryzaephilus surinamensis | reverse complement strand
TATTAAACACTCTTTCATTGGTTCGAAGCAGGGTTGACCAAAATTAATTTTGTCTAAATAATAAGTATTTGTACGTCAATTTTAAAGGGTGTTCGTAAATTGAACAAAATTAAATACAATAAATGACTAACTAAATAAAAAAGGTAAACGGTTTCTTAATGGGGTAGTTGCATGAGCGGGGGATTTAAGATTTGTCTTCAGCAATCGATAGACCGTGTTAAAAAAACGCTTAAAATATTTGTTTCAGATTTTTCCTTTTTTTCCTTAATTTGTTATTAAAAGTTAAAAAACCATATGCATTTCAAACGTACTATTTTTCACCGCCATCAACATCGACTACAACAGCCAATCAGTGATAATCGCGCGAAGTACTAGAAAATGACACCGCTGTCAAGAATCAAAAAACATAGACAGTGAAACAAGATTTCCTTACAATTTTTTCAAATGAAACGACAATTTGTTGTTATACAATGGAACAAAACATCGTTTTATCACTATTTTTGTAGGTAACAGTTTAAATAAAAACTTATTTTTTTAATTGTACCAAAGTTTAAAAACTACAATTGAGGTTATGTTACAAACAAACTGTCATTTCCGATCCGCCGGAAGTTTTTACTTATTGACGTCACAATGTAATAAGAAAATAATTGAAATGTCAAAATTGCGTTTTTACATTTTCTGAATCATGAATATCGTCTACATTAAAAAAATAAATAAAAAAAATGTGCAACTAAAGTCTATTCGTTTAGGGAAGAAAAACGGTTATGATTAGTCAGCTTCCACGTGATTTAATTTTTTAAATTTTATTGGTCGAAAGTAAGGTTAGAAGGTGGAGCATTGTGGCAAATGTGTACAATTATTGGATTATTTTGAAATACGTCATAATTCAAGATGGACGATTTTTCTTCCCTATCTGAATAGAGTATAGCCCATTATAATATGGTATACCTTCTGGACAACCGGGATCCTGGCAACCTTCGGCATTATTACTTTCCGGACAAATGAGTGCAGTGGCTGGATCTGGATCGAAACGATTATCAGGCGGTGCTGCATCAGCTTCCGGTTGTGTAGGCAATGAACAGGACGAACTAGATGACGGTCTATAGGCTAACGATAGCGGCCCAGCTGGTGATCCAGGTCGACCAGCCGCTTTACTACCATCCCTCAATACTGACGCCCTGACACTCTCTTGTAATATCTCATTTGGACTGCACAATGGCCTCTTCAATGTGTTATCGAACGATGCACCAGTTTGTGGCATCCGTTGATCGTACTGTCTGTAATGGTGCGGATGCATGTACGGTGACATTGCTGGTGAATAATTCGGGGACGGGCTGGACTGATGATGGTTAGTCGATATATTACTATTCAATTCATCTTTCAACACTTTAACACGTTTCCGGGGTGGTGAATCAAGACCAGTTGCGGTTGTACCGCCGCCATCCATATTGTTGTTGGTTGTTGTTGTTGATGCGGTTGTTGACTGGCTTTGGGCAACAGCGAGCTTTTCATGTTCAATACTAAGCCCTTTGACTTGAAGACATTCGGCGGCTTTTAAAAAACTGGACAATGAATCTTGTGATACATGCACTTCACCTTTGTACATGAATTCTAACAATGCGGACATATTGGCCGCCGATGTGCCATCCAAGATGACTAATAAGTTTTGGTGAAGTGGAGCCGTTTCGAATAAATCAGCTAGATGTTTACTGCAAGCGGCCAAAATCAGTTTATGGGCCTTGAATGTTACCCCTAAGAAAATTGGAATTTAGTTAAAAATATTTGTACAGATTTTTCATGGACTTTTACCATCACAAAATAGTGTAACATCGGCCAAACTTTCCGATTTAAACAAATTACTGAACGAAGTGGCTAGATTTGATCCAAAACTGTTCCATTTAAGACAAAATTGTTGTTGCTGAGAGTCCATCTCAACACCGGAATGGAAAATATTATTATGAGCTGCAATTAACAGAAAAAAAAATTATAAATAAATAACAAATCTACAATTTATACTAAAAAACATTACATAATAATACAAAAATTATCTGCAAATCAGGTAAATTTTTTGTGACATTTTTATTATTCAAGGTAACGAATTTAAACACCTTTCCACCATAAAAAATATTATTATTAATTAGTAATTGCAATGTTATATTTGGATATTCATTACATTATTTAATATTAATTTATTTTATCGTGTTTATATTAATTTTTTCATAATTTCTTAATAATTTAATTGAATTTTAAATGAATGAATTTTGAAACGTTGTTTTTTTTTTGTCACATTTCAACGAACAGTAGTGCAATCCCATGGTCAACAAGGATGCAGATGGACAAAATGTGTTTCTATTGCGCCATTCACTCAGCCTTGTTTAATAATATTTCGGTAATTGCAACAGGACCGTAACCCTTTATAATTTTTTTTTTATCTAAAAATACAGTTATTGAAATCGCATTAATCATGATTTCGTTTCGGGCAATTTGCATACACACGCAAATCATTATTTAATACATTTCGTCCCACACACACACACACGTACACATAGTTAGAAATATTCGCATATGCAATTAGAATTGCCAAAAATATTTTACCCTCCTCCCATGGTCCACCTTGAACACTTTCAGGATAAGGTGAACGAACCCGCGTTATTTCCTGATGAGATACACAAACACATACGTACAAAATCTATATATCTTACACGTACGGAAGATCATACACAGTTCCTATCTTTATCTAACAAGAAAAAAATCGCACATTCGTTATACGATCATATAATTATATTCTATTACAAGCAATATAAACAACAAAAAAAAAACAGAGAGGCGGTTTGATGAATTTGAAATAAATTTATTTTGTACTTATATATACTAATTAAATAAAACACATGTAATAAAAAGTTTTTGGAGCGCGTAGGTTGTTATTTTGTTATAAAATATTAATAAGGCATTTATTTTTCCTTAATTTATTATGTGCATTCTAAATAATCCTGAAACTTGGCACTATTAATAGTTAAACTTTCCTAGCCAAAAAACAAATAATAATAATAATAATATCGCGTTCTGTATAGCCTTCATTTTGATAACAGTCCAAAGATAAATAATAAATTATTAATATTTATCAGTCGATAAGCCAAAAAATAAGTCATCATATCTATTAGAACCTAGTTATTGGACTAGTACTAATTTAGCTAGTCCGGATCTGAAAAACTGTGTGTTAATTTGCTATACGCACTTGAAGTGGCCTTAGAAGCAAGGCCATGCGCATGGGCTAGATATCTTTCATATTATTATATATTTTAATATCTATAAAACACAAGCAAGCCGCAACAACGAGCATGGCCCACTACTACTACTACTACACCGTGCCGAAATCTAGCCTAACCTTGCTTCGCAGAAAGTTGCGTGCGGAACAAACTCTACACACACACACACACTTACACGTACATGTAAAAAAAAAACTAACCAGTTGGCTGTATGTAACACGTGTTGAAAACAAAAGAACGGCACTTGAGAAGAAAACTATAATTTCGAAAAACAAATGAAAAAATTCATCATTTTTAAAAACTTTCGTACACGCACACTTCGATTTCCATACTATTGAATATGTTTTTGTTAATGCATAGAGAAACTAGTTAAAATATGTTTATAATGAATGCAACGGTTTGGCGCGGCCCAGAGAGAGCGAGATTTTAGCCACACGATGTTCACGGTTTTCGTTCACTATCTAAACTACTGGGTATAATATTTGTAAAGCTGACGAAAATCCAATGCCAATGCAATAATACGCACCCGTACGCACAATTTTCCCATATATACATATTAATTTTAGTTTCAGTGTGTTATTTCGCATTACTGCAGTACATATACCTAAAATCATAGTTAGCGCTGTTTTGGTGCATTGTAAATCATTTTGAGACGAAATGGGAGAAGAAGGCCATGCACACACACATACACAACAGATGCGTTATTGCATCACATATCAGTGTGTGTGTGTGTGTGTGTTTCGAGTATGTAGAGAGGAAAAATAGGTCGTTTGAAACGAATGCAAAACTTAACCCAAATTCACCGCCCCCACCGCAACTAAAACGCATTTATACGCGTCTCTTCAACGTTGTTTTTTTTTCCTAATCGTTGTCTTTAGATATACACATATATAATATTTATCTAAAGTGAAATGCGTTTTAAAAACGCACACTTGCATGATGATTTTTTCCGTGCATGGCTTACTTTAAAATATTTGTAAACGTTAGAGGCCATAATTGTACTACTTTTGTATCGAATTCACATTTTTTCGCCATTAATTAACAAAATTTTCTAAGTATCTAATTAAATATATTATAGAAACGTTACATTATATTTTTGAAAGTGGTGTGATTTTTGTTTTGTAAATTTTGCAATTACTGTTCTGTGTATAGTTTTCATTGTCATTAAAAAATTTAAATGGCCAGCTTATAGGGAGCTTAAATATAAATGCGAAATCAATGACCCCCCCATCTATCGCACTCTGTTGTAAATCAATATGCATCCCTTTTGTTTGTGTTTCCATATGAAACGAGAAAATTGAAAAAAATTACACGTGTGATACCGAAATTATGATAAAAATAATAAAATTGTTGTTTTTGTACGGATGATAAAAGATTTTGAGACAAATTTTTTAGATAAAAAAGTAACAAAATAACTTGCTGATAATAAAATTAATGAATTTGTGATAACAGAAATTTGAAAAATTTTATGCACAATTTGATGCAATATAGAATGTAGTTTTTTCCCTTTCAAATAACAAAAACAATCCACATTATAATATAATGTGTATAAAAAAGAGAAAATCATGTGAATTAATAATTTTATTGCTTTATTATTAATATTATATATTGTGAAATATAATGTTTTCTATATTTTTCTACAGAAATTCTTAAATGAAAACTATTTAGATACCCTTTTTAATAGCAACTGCAATTTGAAATTGTTATTTGTAACATTTTTACGCCATTATGGGTTCAAGGCTAAAATAATAACTCTAAAATATTTATTCTAGTTGCATTGATTAACTTTTAACAAAAATATTACAACAATATGTTACATAGTGCAAAAACACATAAAAATATACGAAATTTTACAACTTCCTTTGCACACTCGTATTTTTCATATAATATTCGTTAATTGGCGGGAATATTCGAATGATTTCGAAAAAAACACCATTTTTCAAAATCACCGAACGCTGTCGATTCTTTTGAATATTTTCCGATTGAATATGATATAATAATCAAAAAAACTACAGAAATGCAATAAAATATTGTTTATTTAGCAATATTCTTATATATATGTATATTAATTATTAATATACAAAAATGAAGGTTGAACATGAGTGTAAAAATCGCGTGTGGTAATACATATTGTAAATTTTTATATATATATAATTTTTTTTTCAAAATAGGTGATAAATATTGAAAAGGTTGGCGTATACAATAATAATATATTTATGCGAATACTGTGACATTTTGAAATTATAGTACGACGACTTCCAACAAACATAAAAAATGTGTGTGTTATTTTGATTTCTTTTTCTAGAGTACTTATTGAATTATTCAATTTTTATCTACTTTTGTGTTAATAAAGTCTTTGACTCGGGTACGAAATTTTTTTATACGACACGTGTATCTCACTTTATGCGTTTGCCAATTTTTTTTTTAATATTTTTTTCAATCTCCTACTGATAATTATTTAAATTTAGAAAACTTGTAACTTGTATTCCAGCCGGTCATTCGCATTTTCAGTTTGCAAAAATTAGACAATTACGTAAATTGTGCAAAATAGCAACACATTCATTTAATGTTTCTTAGTTTTTTTTTTTTTTTTTCGTTTTTGTCTAATTTTATTCGAAAATGCACCTGTACATATTTATTAGACAGCTGCCAATAAATTCCTTCCGGTTTTCTGTTGTAACACCCGCGATTTTATCATTACATTTTATTATAAAAAAAAACTACAATTATTTATTAATTCGTAAAATTTTGCAAACAAAATTTATGTCAAATTTAGAATTTATTTATTCGGAAACCGAAAGAAATTCAATTTAATTAAAATGCATCAATAATAATAAAAATGTTCGTTACACGCACATAAACAATTTTATTAATAAACTAAAACAGAATTACATATACGGAACTAATTAATGATGATTTCATGATTAACAATCATATAATAAAGGTGCATATATTTTATTTTAATGTATGATCTTACACATTTAAATACATAAAAAAAATATACCTACACTTAATTATAAATTGTTGAAAAAAAATTTTTGTAAAGAACTAATCAATGTTAATAATTTTTCTTTTCAAGGTTCTTTTAAATGCATAGTCATAGAATTCTATTGCCGGGTCATAAAAATATAATAAACGCAATCATAAGGAAACAGCTTTACTATTATAAAAAAATGAAGAAGAATCTAAACACGATGTAGTCAATAAAGTGTGTCAAAAGACGTGTATTGTTGCTCATAAATGCGCTTTCTTTCCTTTGCACTTCTTAATTTCATCTTTTTTAAAGTGAAAATTGTGCATATTTTATCGAAATTGAAACTTTCTTATTATATTTGTGAATAAAATAACTATTTATGTAACAAAATATCGAATATTTTGGTTGGTAAGCTTGACAAATATTAACATAACCAAAAAAAATTAATTTCCCTAAATTGATCAAATTTTTACATCCGAAGTTGATGAAAAATGATTTTCTACGTATTTTAATAAAATAATTATTTCCCAACTGTTATATATTTATTATACGTATATTTAAAGGTTATACATTTATAGTATTTAGTGAAAAACCTGTTCAATTATTAACTCTTCAGAAAGGTTGAGGTCATAGCCTTACTAGTATGTTTTGTTATTCCCCAACATGTATCTAAATATATGCTGTTTATGGTGTTTTATATTAATATTAAATTATTATAATAATTGCAAATTGTTGTTTTTCTATATTTGTTCTATTCTTATCATTGAATTACGTGTACCTTTCCTAATATTTTTATTTATTGACAACATTTTCATATAAATTTAACATTTAACATCAATACCACAAATTTTGGGGGTTCCAAACTGCCATTTAATATTTTGCATAAAAAACATTGCAGTTAAATAGACAAAATTCTCTAACTGGCGACAGAATTAGTCAAAAAAAACTGTTGTTTTCGATATTCTAATAATATACAGTTAAAAAAGCCAAAATTTGTTCTGAAATCAGATCGATAGCTTTACTGGTTTCCATTTTTGCACAAAAAAAGCTCCCAAATCGCATTATTAAGCGAATAATTGGGCGTAACTTGTTTATTTTTCAACATAGAAATATGATCCAAAAAGGAAAATCACTTATTTTTATGCCTTTTTCCTAATAGTCAACAAAAAAATTATACAACTTGTATAATTTCAATAAATTTATTAAATTAAATCAAAAAAAATTGAGAAAAAAGTGCAATGAAATGTTTCCAAGATTTCACCTACATAAATAAATAAAACTAAATTGTTATAAAATGTATTTACTTAAAAAACGATATTCAAATATTGGACTGATAAGAAAAAACCTAAAAAAAATTTTCAACAATGTAGATTTTGTCAAATTGTAAATAAAAAAAATTATGCACATAATGTACACATAGTCAGATAAAAAAAATGTTGAAAATTATATGTTAAATATAGATAAAAATGGATAAAAATATATTGATAAGAGCAACCAAAAAAAAAATAATAAAATTGATGTCTACTTTAATGACAAATCATCTCATCTAATTAATTCCATAACAAATAAAAACAACAAACGAGTTGCATTATTTTTGAAAATTTTTATAGAAAAAAAAACTTATTTATTTAATTAATCATCTCGATTTCCAGTTCATGACATCATCTAACCAAAAAAAAAATCAACCAAGAACATTTTTAATAAAAAAAATGAGCAAAAACGTTCAACTCTATATTTCTAGCTTATTCTATTTCTAGTTTAATAAACTTCTAATTTAAACTATAACCATTGTGTGTGTCCGTGAAAAAATTCATTTAGCTTATAGTGTTAATGCAGGAGGACAATGCACTAAAAATTTTAGTAGTCAAGGTTACAAAAAAATTGCAATACCCAAAAACTAGCTCTCACATAGAAACAGACACAAGTTCTTTTCGTTTCGATTAATAATCTTAAAATACACCACGTCATTTTCGTGCATGAAGAACGTCACTCAAAAACATATAAATTATTTTAATTGTATAAAAATAATATCTGTAATAATCCATCATTGGAAAAATATTAAGGTGGTTCGACTACTACCAACCACACAATTGCAATTTAACTAAACAGAGATCAAGGTATCTTGATTTTTAAATTCAATATTTGAATTATTTTGAATGATCGAAATTTTTTGTGAAATGGTTTTCTAATCGAACCACCTTAAAGGTGCATAACGTAATCCGTATAAGCAATTATATTATATAGTTGGACAAATAAAAGAACATGGATTTAAATAGAATTCTACTATATAATTTTCTTGTGCTTTTATTCGTGTGTCCTTTTGTACCAGGAAATATCTTATATATTATATATGTATGTGTGTATTGTTAAGTCAGGAACGCAATAATATTATGCAATCAACTAGAGGTTAATGTTACTTTCAATGTCATCCTCCTTCAACTTTGCAACTTGCAAAATTCTAAATCAAGTAAGAGAGAAAGATGGAGACACAAATAGCATACTAGATTATTATTATTATTAATAGTTCGTTAAATGCGGATACACAAAATTATTTAAACGAAAAATTTTTATATAGAAATGATGCATATTATAAAATGTTTTTTTTCCAAAACTATGATATAAATGTAACAAAAAAAAAATTGTTTACATTTTTATAATGTACTTACATAAATTTTTATTGCGTATATTTTATTTATCAATTTAATGGTGTCAATGCCTTTATGTTATTATAAAATTTATTTATTAATAAGTCAAGAGATAAGTTGATTTGTCGAAAATTTAATAATATTTTTGCATTTGCGAAAACAACAGCAAGAACGCTGCTCCGAACAATTTTTATAATTCAACAATCTAATTTGATAAAAACAAATTATATTAAAAAAGCACACGTACCTCTCATTTCCATAATTATGACATACAATAATAAGCACGCACCGTCATAGAACAGTCACATAAACCCCATGATACTGACAAAGCATCATAAAAACAATATACAAGGGGTTGGTCGAAAAAAAATTACTCATAAAAAACGTTCATAAAAGTATATAAAAAAATTTACAATAATAGTAACACAAAAAAAACACACATATATGTATGCACTTGAAATAGAAAACACGCACAATATTAATAAAAATAATCAATTATTAATAAATAATTATCGATAATATAGAAAGCAAATATTATTATATAAAAAAAAAATTGTTTAATCAACTGCAACATGGGATTTTGCAGCCGCTATTTCTGGCAACCAGGAAAAAATGTTCGAATAGTGCTGAACTTACTAGTTGCCAAATTATTGGTGAGTAGGGGGCCTAATATGAGGGGGGCTAAGGGGGGCCCAAATACACACACACACATAAATACATTCGCATAGAATTGTTACGTAAGCCCGTGGTGCACGTCCGCGAGCCGCATATCAACTTTACAAGGTTATAATCGCGCGCATTACACATACAATTTTTTGTGGGTCCTATTCTATACGTACACACACATCTATTAGTAAAAAGAACGCAAACAGAAAAAAAATTATATGCAAGCAACAATAAAATTCAATTTGAAAAAATTGGAAATTTTCTTATTTCCGGAAATTCTTGCAGGATTTTTGCAGGTTAGGTCGATCGAGGTCAAGGTTGTCAAAAGAAACCAGCTCACTTGATTATTCAATCAAAATTAGTAATGGGACAGTTTTTCAAAAGAAAATCGGTTTTTTTTTGTATGCATTTTAACGCACTTTTTAAGGCCATGACCATACGAACAAAACAATAGTGTAAAAATACATTTTAACGAAATAAAAAACACATAATTTACATCCATATACATATTCAGTTTGTGTTTTTTTTTCTGGTATAATTATATCTAATAATAATATTCGTATTTTTGTTGTTACGCTCTATGAAATTCGAAAAAGTTTTCTTTCCTGCTGCAAATCTTTTTTAATCTAACATATAGATGCTAAGTATTATGCCATGGGAAGATAATTTAAAAGAATCATTTACATTTTTTTTTTTTTTTTGGTTAGACATATACGAACGATTTGATTTTATGTAAGTAAATTGAATTTTGATCTAGCTACTTACATCTAAAATTTCTTATATTGTATTACAAGATATCTTTCATATAAAGTTGATGATGTGAGGGTTTATATAGGTGACTATCAAGGAGAGCCAGAGCCAGCCAACAACCCTCTTCTTATTCAATTACTTCCCTAACTTGATAAAGCTTGGTCATTTATTTCGATAAAAACTTTTAGATCGGTGTAGTTGTGCAAAAAACTGCACACGTGTAGGGAAAAATCCATTCAATAAATCAAATACACGTTTTTTTCGAAAAAAAAATAGTAACAATAGATTTTCCATTGAAATTTACATAAATTTGTTGATATCCCAAGCAGCAATTTCCGTGAAATTTTCGTATTATTTACTAATTTTAGAACTTTATTGTGAATTTTTACCATAATATTTACATATTGGCTACGAAATTGTCACGTTCGTTTCACTAAAGTGGTGAATAGCTATTACTCAAATTTTACTACAATATCACCAACACCACAACGTTAATATTACCACTTATTACCGTTTTAGGGACGTAATAGTGTAGTAACCTTTTTAAGTTTAAAGTAAATTTATAAAAATGGTATCTCCGTCTTTTTTTACAATATTTATATTTCATAAACTGATATGTGGAATGAAATGGAGTTATAACATTCATTATAATTGTCAATTTAAAGTATCATTTGTATATATACCTATAATCATGCAAATCTAACTGATCGAAATTTTCAGCAATCTTACAAAAAAAATGCCAACGAAAACAATTTTATCGACTATTATGATTATGATACTTCTTAAAAATAAGTACGCCCCTCGAATTGTTAAGTTTTAACTTAAAAATATAATTTTTATTTTTACAGTGAAAAAATCGTATCATTTTATTAAAGAAAGTTAATTTTTCTTCAATAGTCCAAGTAAGACTAACACTCAAGTAAATTTTACTGCGTTTTAGTGATTAATACTGACAAATTTTACTACAAAGTAAATTCTACGTTATAGTCTTTTGTTTCACCTCTTAGTAGCAGTGTTGGCGGTATTATATTAGTAATATAAACGATTAATTGGTGAGTATCGTATACCCGAGTATCGAATACGTGAAACAGGAAGGTCGTGAAAATGTGTGACAAGCGGTAGGTATTAATATTATAATATAAATAATGTAATAAAGGATCCGTATAAATTATAAATCAGTACTGAATAACCTCAAAAATTAACATACCTACAGGTGATTAAATATTTTATATTTATGTTTAAGTGGTGGATTTACAGTCGTTTCAACCAAAGAAAAACAGGGAATATGTTTTATGACAGTTCCACACAAACGGGTGCAACAAAATAATAAATTTTTATATTGGCCAAAGTTTGTAAAAAAGAACGAACTGGAAATA
>SSSI01004689.1:0-62136 GCA_004796505.1 Oryzaephilus surinamensis | reverse complement strand
CCAGTTCATTTTCAAGCAATGGATTTATTTCTAAACGAAATATATGTATACCAAATATCAACCCTCTACCTTCAACCGTAAGCTAACGCCCTTTTGGCTGTACCGATCCAGCCCATTTTCAAGCAATGGATTTATTTCTAAACGCACTATATGTATACCAAATTTCAACTCTCTACCTTCAACGGTTAGCTAACGCCCTTTTGGCCGCATCGATCAACCCCATTCTCAATAGGTAACTTCATTTATATGAGAACGACATGTGTACAAAATTTTAGCTTTATAGCTCTATTCTGTCGTGAGTTATCGTGCTTACAAAATTTTCAAATTCAGTGGTAGCTAACGCCCTTTTGGCCGCACCGATCAAGCCCATTATTAATAGGGAACTTCGTTTATACAAGAACAACATATATACAAAATTTCAGCTTTATAGCTCTATTCTGTCGTGAGTTATCGTCCTTACAAAACTTCAGCGGTAGCTAGCGCCCTTTTGGCCGCACCGATCAAGCCCATATTCAATAGGGAACTTCATCTATATAAGAACTACATGTATACAAAATTTCAGCTTTATAGCTCTATTCTGTCGAGAGTTATCGTGCTTACAAAATTTGCGTACGGCGACGGCGACGGCGACGGCGACGAAAAACTCCATTTATATAATATTTTGTTTTTTCAAACAAAATATAATAAACTGCAAGAAGAAGGGAAAAAATGACTTGTTTCAAGAAAATTTTTCATATATATATATAAATCCTGTAAAAGATGTTATATAATAAAGACAAGGAATGGATGGAAAAGGTGGTTGGTGAAAAGTTTTGCAGCCATTTACCAAAATTTTATTTATGCTGTTTAAATTTTCGTTAAAGAAATTCATTACCTGGCCAAGTTTTTCATTTTTTTTTATCATAATATCGTTGCTCATATATAAAATTACGTTAAAATTTACCATATATGTTTTTGTTAAATGTTTATAATTATTATTAATGAATCCGTATCCATATAATTTACAAAATACAATTTGTAAATCTAAATATACATTAATTTAAACGTCAGTTAATTACAGACACATTAATATAGCAAAACGATTTTTTTTCTGAAAACCTGCATTAATACACTGCTTTATGAAAAATTCACCTGCATGATAAATATTGATTTTGTTTTCTTTTATATCATGTATTTAAAACACTTGGTTGAATAGTAATATTAAAGCGTTTTATAATTTAACACAAATTGTGTTAAAATAAACCACCAAAATTAACACAAATTCAACACATTACAAAATAAACCTGCTATATTTATTTACTTACCATTAATAACACAAAAAAAACACGTTCAACTTTTAAATTGTTTAAAGTAACTCCATCATGGCTCGTGTCCGGCACTTTAATTATTTGAAGTGTCAAAAAACACCACTTATCATCCCGCTCTCACTCAACAACCACCCGGCAATGATACCAATTTCAATTATAATTAATTTAAATATTACATTTCTAACAAAAAAAAACGTAAAACAGGCACTTTAATAAGTTCTAAATTTGAATTTATACGACGCGACTGTATTTCAGTACTGAACTTACAGGCGCCACGACTGAAACATGAACATATACTGCAGGCAAGAAGCGTTACGACGCCGTCGTCGGCACCGACGAGCTTTTGCCCCACCAGAATAACACCAACAACAACAACAGCAGCCAGAGCAGCAGCAGGAATAGCGAAAGGGTGGCGTTTTTTCCTCTCTCTAACTATATATATAAAGGGGTTACTGTGTCTAGGGCTGTTATAGGGGCCATTTACAGCTTTGCACTGTTTAATCATAGGGTACTTTTGGGAGACGGCTTTTTGTTTCGGTTGTATCGAATTAATGAAAGGTTGCGTGCTAAATGTAGGTTAAATTTTTCTATTCGAAATAAAAACTACCCTGCCAAAAAATAAAAACTACATTGATTTCGATTAATTAAATATCTGAATTTGGTATTGTCGTTAATTAAGTTTTTTATGTGTAAATAGTTTATTAAAGTTGTAAAACATTAACAATATATTGGTGGTAGAAAGTTGTTATTGAGGATTAAAGAGCTTAATGTCAGTTTTTACACTTATTTTGGTGGTAAAAGAGGATTTTCGACTTTATTTTTGCGTTGTTTTATATATAAAACTTTAATTTATACCATTATGCTAATAAACAGCTTGCTATTTTCGTATTTTATACTAAAACTGGTCTTTGTTTTGTTAATAATATTGTTAATGAAAAAGTTTTAGTTTTATTTTACGATTTCAACCGAAAACAAGCTTTTAAAAACGTTTACAATTAATTTACATAAAGACTTTCTAATAAGTTCGTTTATGTACCAATATGTATTATCCAAAATCAAATTTTCTTCTGAATAACTCGAGAAAATAAACCTTTCCTAATTCCTGGATTATCCTTGGCAAGCTCTTAAATTACTTAGAACTAAATTGACGATGCCAAAAAAGGAAATACACGAGATTTTCACCAACAAAAATCCTATAAATTTGTTTAAAAATGATAGAATTTTGCACTATACAGTATACAGTATGAATTTTTTCAAATTTGAACGTAGTTTTCGTATATTTAGCCAAACACACTGTATAGGTATAGTATAGTGCATTGAGGAAAATTTAGCTACATCATCCATATATATTTGTAATGGATTATTATTTACTTTTTGTTTGGCATTAGAAAACAATGACCGAAAATTTATTGGCCAATTAAGATTGTCAATGAAAGGAAGTAAAACTGTATATCGTAATTTATTGTTCGCAGACACAAACATCTATTTTCGTATAATATTTAAATTATGATCGTGTAAATTAATTGTTTCTGATTTCATATATATAAACGACAAAGTTTAGATTGCATAATTTCGTTTTAGTTGTTATTAAATTAGTAGCATTTGAACTGTCATTTAGCGGTCAATTCAATAAAATTTGATTAACAACACAAAACGCAAACTACATAAACATCAATTGGCCCACAGCCAAATCTTTCACTACGAGTCGAAACGAATATATTTACTGTTTTGTTTTTGTCCGACAAAAAAAAAAGAAGAAAAGTGCTTTATTATCTAGCATAAATTTCGGTGATAGGAAAAGGGGGAAAAACAAATTTGGCGATTTTTTTCACCAGTAATCAAATGCACCCACAATTTATATACTTATAAATAAATAATTTATTAACCAGTAAAAGATGCTGTCAACTTCATTTAATGTACCATTTTATGGGGGATGCAAGACGTGCCTTTCATACAACTTTCATTAGTTTTGACAAAAAGTCATTAGTTTTGGGTAAAAGGGTTGCAAAGAATACGCATATATTGCACACACGTGTTTATTTATACTGTATAGTGAAGAAAAAAAAAGCGAATGTGATGAGAGACGAAACAGGAAGAAGTCGTTTGAGTGTCGACATTTACAACTACAACTAAGAAGATCAAAGTGACACTAGAGGGGTCGTTACGTGCCTCTCTAGCCAATAGAAATTCAAATTATTTCCCTTATATAATATATTATACAATCAACATTCTCAAGTTTCATGTTTTAAACATTCGTAATAATTTTTATGTGCGTCTTAAAAAAAATGGAGAAAAATTAATTGGATTCAAAGTGATTTAATGAAGTCGTTTTGTGGATATCGTAAAATTCTTTTTATTAATACACTTGTGCTCCAAATTGGCCATTAAGAAACAAGCAATGACGTCAATTTCAATCTTCAACCGAACAATTAAATCACCCCCGTTTTTACGATTGTTAAAATTTTCACGAATTTAGATATATATAGCTAAAAAACAAAATAAAAAACGTTGTAATTAAGTTTCAACCCCCGCTACTGCAATCAAAAGTATCAAATCGAATTGTTTCAGCCAACCCTTTCAGCAACACATGCTTCTTTTACGAACGCTAAACTGATAAAAAGAAATTGATAGTTGAAGATAAGTTCATGTTTTCCAGTGTATCATCCTGGCCCAAATTTCAGCGAAAGTTCGTTTTCAGGAGGGATGCTGAAATGTATGTAGTGTTGCCAACAATAGAAAATCATAAACCGCAACTGTACACATAATTCCTTTAATGGTTCTTCCCTTTTCCTATGATACCCGAAACGATTATCCTTTTGCTTGGTTGCCCCAAAATATAATACAGTAAATCCGAAATTTTCGAACAATAATTACGTTTTACATTCATCCACACACATGCACACAATTTAATTGAAAACTACAATATAAAACATAAAAATGTATGTTTATTTAAAGAATTGCATGTGAATAATTCAGTTTATTTTTATTTACTTGCAAATATTTAATTAAACACAATCGAACCATAAAAATATACAATCATATTTATAATATTTATTAACTAATTAATTTATGTGCGCATAGTACGTAAATTTATTTAAATAATAATTAAAATCGTTTTAATTAAATTTCATAAAATCAGTTGAACTTTATGAATACCTTCAATATTTTCACTAATTGTTTAAAATGTATTAGGGAAGTGCATTTTGTTGTAAAAAAAAGTTTTGCATTATATAGTATATATCTTTGATAACTTTTTGGCAAACACACAACGTTGTCGTATATTTAAAAAGTCATATATAATACTGGCTTGAAAGCTTTTCCTTTGTGGGCTACTATAAGAAAACTGAAAGCGAATGAATTACTTTCTTGTCTCTCCAATTAACTGCCAACAAACTAAATAGAAAATCAGAATATGTTAAAAATCTCTGAAGAATTTTTTTAAACTTAGATTTAGAGTTATAGTTAGATCTTAGCTGTATATTAATTTAGTTCGAATGAAAGTGTATGCGTTGAAATTGTCCGTAAAATTAAGTTGTTCATCATGTTTTTTCTTAACAATTTTCTTAAATCAAACACGAACCAAATTTGGCAATGGAAAATTGAAATACTAAATCAGAGGATAAAAGATAATATCGAGAGACTTAACTTGAAATTACAGACTCCGAAATCTTATCTTATGCCAGATGCATTTAATCGAACTGTGTGTGTGTAATTTTCCAATATTATTACAAACTAGCCTGGAGAATTGCATTTCGTTCCGCCTAAATTTAGAAAAATTATCTCTCTCATATTTCAACATATTTTAATAATTTCCATAATTTCTTTTTTCTGCGTTTGTTGATGGTGTTTAATTTAAGAATATTGCTGTGTGTATGGATTCAAAAGCGAAAAACCATTAATCAAATCGTAGGATATAATAGCCAAAGTCATTTCGTGATGTGTTTATAAACATTTGTTGCTCACTTCATTTTATTGCTTTGTTGTTTGGTGAATAAAAGAACGGAAATAAAAAATGTATCAAAAAGATTTCATATATACAATATTTTTCTCTCAATTATATTTCCGATTTTACTATTTGATAGGGGATGATATAAATGTATGTATATTTAAAAGAAAAAGTCTAGACATTACAAAATTTTCTTAAGAGGAAATACTGAATAATTCAAAATCAAATTTTGCCATCAATTAGAAATTTACCATCCCGTGTTTTATGTTAATTTTGAAACAATCTTATATATGTATGTATACCGTAACTGTATAATGAGTTGATAAAATCTTAAAGTACCTCTATATGTATAATAAATTTTACTTCTCTCATCAACGTTTTCAGATAAATCTCTATATATTCAACTCAATTTTCAAAGTATATATCAAATGGAGTATGTTTTGCTAATGTAAATTAGAAGTTATTGAATGTTTTGAAATTAAACAGAAACCTCACTGTATATACAGTTTTCGAAACTTTAAAATAATGAAATATAATAGCTTTTACGAAACAGGGCCGTATTCAGATTGTGACCTTGACAATTTGATGCATTGTAATAGGTTTTTGGCAAATTAAACATTTCCCATCAAGCTGCTTTTTTGGGAGTTGGTTTTGTTTTCAAACGGTGTCTAAAATAAACGTCGAGAGAAACTGTGCTTTAAAATCTAATTGAATTTGTGGGAAATGATGCGGCTTGGATAAGTTAAACTATCTACCTGCCACTTACCACCACCTATATATATATATATGTATATATAAAAGAACTTGACGTGGAAACCCACTCGAGTTACTTACACTTTTCCTCCCTTTTTTCTTTCTCTACATTTGATTATTTCATATAATTGAATTATTTATAAGAAAAGTTTCGATGGGCAAAAGTTAAACGGGGTATTCTGACTTAAAGCAAATTATACACTTTTCTCTCCCTCTTTCTTTTTTGCAGTGTATGGGTGTGTGTGTTCGTCCTATTGTCGTCTTCATTGTTAGAACTTTGGAAATCTCATTAAACCTACATATACGTATATAGTGAAGGTTCGAGGTTTTTGGTGTCTTATTTTTGGCCCAATACAAAATTACAACAACAACAACACAAAACACGACGGCTCATTAAAAACAACAAAACTACCCTCTTAATGCAGTTTCGTTTTTCATTAAAAAAAAATGGTAACAAAAAAAATTTATTTTAAGTTTATTTTTGTATCAGGTGTAAAAGTGACTTGAAGAGATTATCTTCTTTTACACAACAATGTCCTTATTTTCCTTTTATTACTACGGTTTTGCTTGTACAAAGCTGGATTTTTCTAGTTGAAAAATAAATTGTAAAAGTTTTTACTTAATAATGTTTCCAGTTTTCTTCGTATAGCAATATATAAGCAGCATTATTTTATTATTTTCCATCTAAATGAATAATTTAATTAGAATTTACAATTCAATCTATTTGTTTCGTAGAAATTTTCATCACTAAATCTAATTTTAATTATAAATAGGCAATTAAAAAGTAATAATTTATACTAAAATCGGTTTCTCTCTAGTATAATTTCCTTTCAATATATGATAAAAGTTCAATAACAGATGATGATTATATTATATTGATAAAACCATTTCGAAATTCAAACTAGAAAGCAAATATTAAATCGATAAATATTATTATATTTTAAGGATAAGTAGAAATAAAGCGGTTTCCCTACATAATAATATAGACATCCATGATAATATCCACAAGTGCAAACTTGAAAATATAAAACCATATAATTATAATAAGTGGAAAATGGTTGTATGCGGGGTATGGTTGGTGTATTTAATAAATTCTAGAGGAACTCGACAAGAACCTTCGCGGTCTTACTTATTACCTAATAAGATATGAATAATTTGCACGTTGAACAAATTTAATATTGTGGTAAAGTGTTTCGTAAGTTTCCACCATCAGAATATCTTGTAAATTTAATTTCTTTGTAGTGGCTGCCATATATTAAAATCTAGTTTATAATTATTGTGTCGGGCTATATAACAAAATCATTTTCAAAACTGCACTCTATAACAATATACATATATTTTAATTTTAATCATTTTATCGTTGTACCTAACTACCTACATATAGTCTAGTTTTGAAACTTTTGTTGGCAAATTGCATTACACGTTTAATTAAAATTAAATAATAATACCTACACCTAGTGAATAATTATATAAAATAGGTATGTGCATAACAATATGAATTCATCTCCAAGATTATCAAATAATTCAACAAATCCGTCTATTGTCTAGTTTAGTGCAAATAGTTTACCATTAATTAGTGATTTAATCTTACTGTCTGTGTAAACACGATAAAAGGAAACAAAAAAAAAAAGAGAAACCGGTGGTAGCTTCTTTATCATGAAATGCACAACAGGATACAATTCACCAGCACGCAATCCTTTATCAGAAGAGAGCTTTCCGCAAAATTTACGTTTCATTTTAATTTGTAATGTTTTGCGGTTGGTCAAGCATTTACGTACACAATTTACTACCAAATACATATACTCGTATATGTATATATATATATATATATATATATATAGGTACATATATATGAAACTGTGTAGGAAAAGTTCTTGAAAAGAAAATTGAAAACTACATCGACTGAAAAATTTCATGATCATCTTAAAAGCTTGTATACAGTAATAAACTAATAAATAAATTGAAAAATTCAATCTGGGCGTATTTAATTAAATTTTCTTCATATATTAACTAAATTATTTTATAAAGTTGATTACGAGCGTTGAAAAAGAACTTGCGAATATGCATATTGTTGAGGTTTTTTACATGCATGTAATATAGTTGAAGGAAAAAGTTGTATATTATTATAAATGTGTGTGTGTATGTGTGTGAAAAGTGGAAAATACAATCTATATGTGCAAACTGTGTGAAATTCCATAGTTATTTTATTATTTATGTATTCGGTACACGAAGTTCCCAAATGCTCTGGCCTAGAATAAATTACAACATCAGATAATCTGACGGCTCGCCGCACAACACAACAAACTTGCATATTACACCTTGCCAACATTTCGCTCTCATCTACCTAGTAAACCGCCCCCACACACATACGACACAGTACATGCACCCCTTTTACAATTTTGAATAAATAAACATTAATGTATTAACATTTAGAAATGAAACTGAGGGACTAAAACAAAATTTAAGTGCGTAAAGTGTATTCAAATAAATCTTCAGCTTATATTAAGAATATTACAACGTAAAGAAGATGTAAAAAAACGGCGGCCTCTGTTGTTAAATAATTTTTGACTTGAAGTTAACATTCCCATCAAATAATGGCCCTTTTATTCCTAAACAATTAACAAAGTAATCCTGAAGATTACTTACGCTTTTTTAAATACTTCCCTCTTTTTCCGTTTTTTTTTATATTTTCTCACTCAAACAGTTTGTAAAAAAGTGTACTAAAAAACACCGTCATTTCTCGTTTATGAACATTTTGTACAAATAAAATACGAGCTCATTAAATTCGTTTAATTAAATTGCTGTCCATCGATTTTTATTAATTGACGTTCTATATTTATAAGTTTATTTTTTTCAAAAAGTATCCCTTTAACCCCTGTCATAAAAATGGGAAAAAAATTCAGTCGCTCTATCGTGAAACGTTTTTCTTTATGTAAAAGGGGTATCAATCATATGTCACACCAAGGTCGTACAACCCCTGTCACTTGCGTCTCAATTTCAATTTTCACTTCACTTTTAATTTCATGAATATATATAGATGTGGTTATATAAAATATTTTCTAAAAATGACAGTTAAAGTATATCATCTTCTTTAAAATATGGTAGATGGGACGCAAACCTTCAAGTTGGTGTGTAAATAAAATTATAAAAGAAAATTTCGGAAAACTTATTGGTTTTAGTACAGAGAAATGTTAAAGTGCAGTATTGTTGGGGAGTGGTTGAATTTAAACTGCTTATATAGAGCTTTCAGAGGGGTGGATGGTCGCACTATATATATAGATCTATATAATACTATTTTTCCAGATCGTGAAAACCCTCTTAAAGCCCCGATCTTGATGTATATTTGTGTGGTAGAAAATTTCTTCACTTTAAAAATGTAATATGAAATAAATTTATGTGTTTTAAAAAAAGCAAAAACGTATTATAAAAAATTTAAATACAATGAGATACATCTGGCAATAACTTAATAAGAGATTAAACTTGTAAGTAATTACAGGAATAGGGCTAGGGGGCTGAAATTAATAACAACTTCACTGAAATGAATCGCCAGAGATGTAAAACACTATAAAATTCAATTTACTAGATTAACTATAGATTTATATATACGGATATACAGTAGTTGTAAATTGTTTTTTGAATGTTAATTTATATTTATGGCACACATATTCGGTATTTAGAATTTTAGACCTAAATATGAAAAATTACTAAAATATATTCATAAACCAAAATTAAAAATACATAATATAGGTACAGATTTTTTTGTTTTCGAAAGTCAGCAGCTTTTTTTCGTAATGAAAGCCTATTTTACGATGTATAAATTGATACACTGTACAACAGTTGAAACGAAAATGTTTAAGGAGGTGTTCATCAATAAAAGATGTCTGTAAAACAACAGGAAACATTCAACCGGAAATAAAGGCTCCACTTTTCGATTGAGTTAGATTATATATATACAACCCGTATTTGTTGTCGTACTGTACGCTTTAAGCAAAGAATTTCTATTTTTCTTCAATTTTCCATGCTTTCCTCTTATACATATTATAACAAAATATTTTTCAAATTGTAAAATAAAATTTTTCGCATAAAAATGCTGTCTGACCTAATTTTCAGTTTATATTTTAACATTAAAGAAATTAATTAGTTAAACGGGTAATGAATTTTTGATTACTTTATAATAATTTAATAGCTTTTTCTACAATTCTCGCTTTAAAAGAATTATATTAGTGCGCTTTTTTCTATTTTATTTGAAAAAAATGTTGAGCACATCTTCACACAACCAATAAATCATTTTCTTTTCTATATACAGAAAATTCTCTGACGTGTACACATTTTTTATAATAATTAAATTTCGTTGATTACTTTTCATAATACCGAATTGTATCTATATGTATATATACGTATATATTTGTGTGTGTAAGAGACGAAAATAAATTTCAATTAGGCCAATCTCGTACAAAATATATGACGTGACAGTGCATCCAATACCACTGTACACATTTTAACATTATTAAGGGTTGTTGGTGGTTATTTTATGAAACGATAAATGGTGCAACTTGCAGCCCTGATCACACACACACACGATGTGGTTTACTTCTCATTAACAGAATGAGGAAATTTACTATGTATATAACATAGAGACATCCCTTATATATTTAACGTTCAGGATATTTTATTGACAACAATTTCGCACTTGAATATAACGTGAAAGCTCTTTAATCACTAATTTAACACTAAAGTGGATAAAGTGCTAATATGTGTTTGAACGTCGATTCAATTCACACACGTATACGTTCAGAAAAATTAATTACAATAAATCGTAGTGTACATTTTTTTTAAATAAATCAAAGCACGTGTTCTTGGCAATTTAATTAAAAAAAAACACGGTTATTATTTTGTATATAAAAATCATAAAATCGTTGACATTTGTATACATATAACTGCAATCGTGACAATAGTTCTATTTGTTTTCATCTCATTCTACATTTTCCACTACAAATTCACCCCCTGAACAAACCATTATCATGTTTTATTACGTCCGTAATTCAGGGCCAGTACAATTGTTTGTATACCTAATCACCACTAATGACGTAAATTGTATACCTCAAATTTAAAATGTCGTATATAGACTTTCTGCGTAGTACTTCACAAATTGAAGCAAGTATTTTTTTAATTAATGCAAAATATAAATTTCATACATTATTGTATTAATAAAATCCTCAAGTAATTTTTTTTTCGCCATTAGTGGCGCTTAGCTATATTTTGTATTCTCCCACGAGGTCTATTGGTGAATACACTGTGTGTCAATGTTTTTCTTCTTTTTTTGGGAAATTTACTCCAAAGGGGTGGTTAATAACACAATTAGTGGTACATACCCAATTAACCTGTCTTAAAATCTTAATGCATCTCACTAACTCGTTTGATACTTCTGTTTAACTACATTTAAACTCCACTAAAAGCAATTTACTTGTTTTGATTAGTTAAACATTACATAATAAATGAAAATTGAGTTTACAACTTTCAAGTGTATATGGAAATGGAATATTTAAGTTGGAAAATAGGGAACAAACAATATTATTGTGTTATTTTAATGCGAAAACACAAAATATATGTATCGAAAATGTATATACATATAAATATGTTTGTATCTAAATATATTCTATAGAGGGACACAATATTAAATGGGAACGAAATAAAAGTTTATCTTCCGTCTTTTAATATTCTCAAGAGGCATGTCAAATCAGAAAAGCAGAACAAGCAGCCAACAGACATCAGGCATAACACGCCTAAAGGGCTTTTCAAAAATATGCGTATATGAGGGAGTGAGAAAGGAAAAAATGTATCACCTCGCAACTTTCCACTGTATAAGTGTCAAAATTCACAAACCACCCCCACACGTACACATTTTCAGGAAAATTCTTAGCGTTCGCTGTCGTTACAAGATTTATTAATATGGTAACGCTTCACTGACTCTCCCTTTAACACACACATATACATATATATATATATATATCGGTTTTTAGACCTTAAGAGTCATCATGTGAAAGATGCACTCGACTGCAAGTTTATCACGTTTTATATTTATACAACTTTAAAAGTAGTGTACAAGTTGTATGAATAAATTTCACGACCCAGTTTTATATAAAATAAATGATGGGTTCAAAGTTTAATTTATTTGAATATTGTAATTAAATTTTGTAGTTAAAGCTGGCGAAAATGCATAAATGTACCTCATACTTGCTGGATTCCAGCACAACTTGTATGTAAACAGATAATTTAACATGAAGTATATATCATATTCAGCAATTTGTGTGTATTCATTACCGATATATTCCTATATCTATAAAACGCATTTAATAATAGACCGATTACCATATGAAGTGATTTGCACGTTTGACAAATTTTTATTTAAAAACAACATTTCAATGTCGAAATTAATGGTCGAATGACCATTTCCACTATGGTCTGGTGGAGGAGTTTTTTTCCGGATGTGTTGTTCTTCCGCAAACATTGTAAACTTGTATATATTATTTGGTATATATAATACTTTGTGAAGTAAAAGGCATCGATTTGGCTGTCTGAATAATTCAGTAGAAAATTAACACACAGACAGACTTTTAAGCAACAACTAATAATAAATGCAAACTTTCAAATATAAAATATGTTAAATAAATTACAGTTTGTTTTATCAAGGAAATATGCACAGCATTTTCATAATATAATTTAAATAAATATTACTGAAAACTGAAAGTAGGTATACACGAGATTAATATATGTAAATTAGTTGTTATGAAACAATTATTACAGTACATAAAACTTGCATAAATGTAATATAGTTGAATTAATTTCGAAAATTAAATAAACTATTGAATCCAAATTTTTATACGGTCATAATATTTTTTATTAGCTAAAGATTTTTAATGAAACTCGACTGTATTCTTCAATCGTTCCTTCACGAATTGCTTTAAACTAGAACAGCCTCCAGGCTAATACACATAAAAATGGTTGAATTTTCTTTTACTAACTGCATGTTGGCTTTAAAAATTTTTAAAATAATGTTTCCCAGTCATAAAACTAACAAGATGGAAGACGAAACTTTTATATAAAATACAATTTATTTACTATGTAGGTACCCTTTTTCTATATCAATCAATACAGGTTCGCTTAAATTGTACGAGAAAATAAAAAATAGAAAACAAAAAGGGTTTTTCTATACATGTCCTGAAAACAAAACATCAAGCTTTACATGAAAAACGTTAAACTTGACAAAGCAGTGCATGAATATTTTTTTCTCCATTTTTAAATAAATAACAAAATTTTACAAAGTATTGTTTCATATTATTACAAATATTTTTCAATCAGTTTAAAGGATTTTCAGCACTTGTATTTTTTCATTTTTGTTTACCTCAAAATAGTTTCAGGCTAGCTTTTTAATTGTGAAAAACTTTGTATAATTCATTTTCTAGTTTAATTATACGAGCTAATTTTCAAGGCGTTTCTAAATGTTTTTAATATACATAAGCGCTAAATTGTAAAACTGTGTATAGTGAAAAAGTTTTCTGCTAACTACTGTTCTATAACTTTTCACTACATTTATTTGCATTATAAAAAAAATACAAAATTGCTATAAAATTATCACCATCGTTCATGCAAGCCCCAAATAATATTAATGATAGCTGATGAAAATTGTCAGTTAAGCAATGTAAATAACTAATACAACATCATATATGTAATTTTCACTGAAATTCCAAGTTGAAAATTTGCATACAGTAAGTGCCAAGTTCGCTTACTTGATTACCTGACTTACCTAGTTAATATTAATGCAATGAAAACCTTTTATACACACACATGTTGTAACTCGTTATAATTCTTGGTGTGTCTGACTGGCTTTTATATATTTTCAATGAAGAAACTTACAATTCCTAAGGTACAACCACACACACAGTATATAATAAATCTTATTAACAATAGCTTTGGGTGGCGATAGGAAAAGATTTTAATTATCTAGATTTCAGATGGAACAAAAGCCGAAAGCCTATATATGAAAATTTAGTCGGGTGTATTGGCTTAGAACCGATTACATTCCGTTGAAGGGAAAATTTATTTTTAAGGGTGTGTATAGGTGTTTGTAACAGAAAAAGGGTAAATGGATATATAATTTTTGTGAACAAAAACGTACCCATTTAAATTAATTAGTCGACAATTTAATCATAAAAACAATTATCTCTAGTATTTACTTTACAAAATTATAGCCAAACAACCAAAAAGAAAATTTTTAAGACAAACAACACCAGTATTGTAATAATAATATGAAATTAATAACTTCTTTTGTATGCCATTTGTATTAAAAACTCTCCCCATTTAATATATTCATTTTTTTTTCTGTAGTTTGCCTCCTTCTCTCTGTGCTTTGCCCATTTTCCCTCTACTAACATGTCTTTAAAAAGCTTTTAAGGACTTGAGGCGTGGAGAATGTTCTCATTTTCCGAACTTTTTATCTGAAAGATGACTATAAGTATCTAATTTCGTTTCTAGAGTTTTGAGCTTTACAAAACGTGCCAAAGCATTTTTCATTAAATTTACTAACAGACGTAAATATATTGGTACATTTTTTCATTTGCCACCTGGGACAAAGCACATACACACAATACACCCCCATCCCATAAAAGGAAAAAAACTTCATTATGGTGTTTGCTATATTACGAACGAATTGAAAATAAATAATAAACAATGTCGTGTGTGTGCCTCAAGGATGTGAAATTAATTTCCCAGCAAAAGAAAATAAACAAAATACAACAAAAGATTTATTAGCAAAAAAGTTGTGTGGCTGTTGATTTGCGATTAATTCAGATTAAATTTTAATCTCATAAAATGTATGTATATTATAAGAGGGTTGTAACATCATAAATTTAAATTATTGCATCTATGAATTATGGTTTTTCTTTTAAAAAGCGTTCATCGACGATACACACAAGACACTAAATTAATGGGCACGGCCCTTTTTTGTATATCAACATAATAATGAATGTACATATATATACGTGCATCGTTTATTATTTTACACACCTTAATCCGACTAAAAAGCCGAAACACTACGGGGTTGAATTTATATTCTAAGTGAATTTTTTTCTTCACTTTAAAAACAAAAAAAGTGAAAGTATACAAAGAAGTTGATTAATTCTAAAGGTATGCTCCAAAACGGATCCATGTCGGATGTCGTCGATCCTTTTGTGATTATAATTTATTTCTGTAATTAAAGTCTTTTATTTGATTTAAGGCGAATTCACGCACAAAGGAGGAAACCATTCAAAGTCCCTTTTTATTATTTTTGTTCGTGCATTTTTAACAATAATATTTTCGACCATTTTTTTTTCAATTTATATCTATTCCTGGGTATATTTTCAGGAAATAGTATTTTTGATATATGCAATATACGGAAATTTATACATACACACGTTTGTACATATATGTAGTAATAATACAGAATTGTTGGTGTGTAATAATTTGCTAGCGATAAATTATTTGATTAGCATTATATCCACTATACTATATACATATATTGTATATAGGCTTATAAATTAAATTAAGCCAGTTTCAAAAGCTGAATTATATTTAGCTACTAGTAGATTGTATGTATGTACATCTAATGAATTGGATTGTTATTCGTCATGACATTGTCTATTTTGGTCTATATACATATACATATAGTGCATATAACGTTGCACTATTTCCAGTTAACATGACCAAAATGCTTTTATAACAACATAATTTGCATTATAACTATTAACAGTTCAATTTATTATGGGAAAACCGCATTATTTTAATGGTACTTTTTCAACACTTTAAAAAAATTGGTTGAAAAGCTTGTTCGAATTTTAGTTAGTCGAATTCACATGTCTGAAAAACAAAAAGAATTTAAAACTACACAATAGTAATAATTTACTTTGGGCTTTTGTAGTTGAAACTGAAAATCGTCATTGTTTTTCCTGGTTAAACAATGATTAATGGCCAAAACCAAGTAACATGCACACATGTGTGTAGTTTTTTATACATAATTTATCAGTATTTGTTTTAAATCGAACTGTCTAATCGTTGGGTGAGCTAATTTTGGGGCTTTACGATAATTTATAAATCAATCTACTGACATATTTAATTCGGAAACGATCGATTGAATATTTTATCAAAAAAAAAAACCAAAATAAAATTGACCATTCAAAGGAAATTGAAATTAAAGATGAAATAATTGAACTTGTCCAGATAAGATGGTTGTAATATTGAAATTTATTAGGTACACCTGGTGCGACACAAAGGCATTTTGCAAGGGAATCGTATGAATTCGTAAGGGTGTCACGGTGTCATAGGGTGAGAACGTGATGGAATTTACTAGACTAAAAAGGGACAAAATCTGTTCTCGCATCAAACTTGTCACCACATGGATTTTCTCTTTGAAAAAATATTTTATTTCGTGAAATTATTGTTACAAATTAAACTATGGTTATAATTAACCATTGGTATACATCAAAGGCTATTTACATATAATAATGGTGGCACTTACATTGGAGTGCCATTAATACATTATTATTGACTGATTCACAAAGCAATGGGTCATTTTCCGGTCTTCCAGACACTCGAAACAGCTTTTCCTATGGATCATTAAATCAGTTAATTGGAACTATGTGGGGGCGATGGATTTAACTCTGTCTTCTTCTATCTCTTTGGATTATCATGGTGTATATTATAGCCCCAGATATGAATAATCAACTTATCGACAAGCCGGTTTAGTAATATTTGTGTGCCATGATTGATGAAATGGCCCCAGGTCGACAATCACCCACCCAGGAGTTAAACTGTTCCAATATATACCCCCGAACTCATCAAATTGAGTATCTAAGGGTGTACTTTTTTCTTTTTTTTTATTCTACCCTATTCAACTACTCAAATTATGTTGATCGTTATCAACATGAGGGTGGATGACTGGATGACTTTGCAAAGCGATGTACAGAGAGTAGAAAAAAAATTAGCCTTTGACAAATACCGTTTTTCAGTCAATAAATGAAAACTCGTTTCTGTTCTAAACATCCCCGAAGGGCTACAATATTTATGTGTATAAACAATTTTTTCTTCAGGGACTAATTAAAAACTAGGGCTGAATTTACCTTCAAATATACACAATTTTTTTTGTGTCGGACGATCCATTACCTTTTCGTATAATAGATTGCAGTTTTAACGTGGCTTTTTGTAAAGTTGTTTAAAAACCGCTTTAAAATGTACAGGGTGATTATTATACAGAGATTTTTGAAAGAATTTTATAAAGAAAATCTTGAAAGAAGACAAAAATCAGAAGTAATTTAATTACAATTATCAATGTCCCTCTTTCATATTATTTCTTGAAAAAATGAAAAAAATATAACTTTTAATAAACATTTAACGCTCCCTGTATATAAGTTGAAGGCGAATGTAAACGATGTGGTTTTGTGGTGGGTGATTTTTCGCCACCACTACCACCACCGTTTGAAAAACAGCCATTCGTCATTCAGGTTGGCTTTCAATCGCAACAATTCCGCAATGTGAATCAATCACGGCAGCCGAAGAAGTGAGAAACACTTTCATTTATATTGTAAGTCCATTCAAGTATACTATATATATATATGTATGTATGTACATATAGTCAATATAGTTTATATAGTACAATGTGAGCTAGAGACTCAATCCTATCACCTAGATTGCATTATCATTCGTTGGGTATTTACTTTTAAAGCTAAGCAATGCCCATACCTATTACATTCATTGTCAAATTGCTGCTATATAACTAAACCTCCCAACTGACTCAATTCTTAGACCCTCTTTTTGTATTATAGTTTCTATTGCATTTGTTCTTTCCCTTCAAAAAATCGCCCAACATACTCGTACATGCTACAACTTGTCTTGTATTTTTAGAAATGTTCCCTAGAGACAAAGGCCTAGGCATACAGATTCCAGATACAGAAAAATGTGTTTGCCAACATAAATAATTCAACAATTCCAACATTGTAGCAATCTACAATTTGCATTATACAGTTTATCGACTTTTGCCACTCCATATTTATTTGCAAAAATTGTACCAAAGAATTATTTTCATTTTTAATATTGACACTTCAAAATTTCTTATGAAGAGATTTATATAATAATAAAATAATGTTACAAATGAATGAATTCTTTTACTTGGACCACAACTGATATTTGTGGAAACAACAACAATAGGTACGAAATTTTAAATTCTATATACAAAGAAATGTAAAATGATATATTGCTATTTAACTTCTAAGTTATTTAATTTAAGTTTTTACCTTGTTAGCAGAAAAATTCTATAGCAAAAATATTAAATCTACGAGTAAAACAATAATAAAATTCAATTTCGTACCAATTTTCATTTAATTTCAATGCAAGGAATTGCTATCGTTTATAATAATAATTATTTTCAAATGATGTAAAATAATGGAGTATAAAAACAAGGTTTTAACGATATAGGTATGGCATCATTGATTAATATATATTTATACATGAGAAGATGAAAATGCTTTTAATGGAATTTGTTTCCCGAATTAAGCAATTTTCTGTTTTTCAAATCCGATATAACGAATATAAGCTTTGAAATTTCATTAATTCAGTAGAATTTCTTCACAAACTTGTGAAATCAATATTCAATTGAGACATATTATTCAAGCCAGTATGTTTCAAAGATTCAAGAAAATATTTTATTCAATTCACATTTCAAATATTTAACTCGATGAAAATTTGAATATATATTTTCCAACAAAAACTATACAAAATATCCATTTTATATAGACATAAAAATATTATTATAATAAACAAAGTTTCATCACAAAATAATAATATGACGACGAATATGTGAAAGCCCATTTAAACTCATCAATTACTTTTATTAGCATTATTACAACTCAGCTCCACTCTATCTAGTAAAAAAAAACAAAATGATACAATAGGGCTGTTTGTTTGTTGGCAGGGGTTGTACGCACTATTGGCAAAAGAAAACGACTCGTTTTTCATGATAATCCATGTATTTATTTCGTATTTTATTCGTAATTTCATTACGAGCGACTCGAAAAATAGCATGACGGTGTATATTTTGTGTTTCACTTCATTTAAGTGGAAATTCGTTTTTCTCTGTATCAGATTTACCCACTTATATAGCGACATTTTTTATATAAACTGACCTAGTATAGATAACAAAAACACAAACTGGATTTCAGTTCGCTTAAATCCATGAAAAATTGAACTACTCAACTACAAAACATACTAAATTTCTAACTAGTTTATTTATTTTCGGAAAAATAAATTTAATAAATTGCATAATTAAAATTTGTATTGATTTTGTGTAACCAAAACCATCCCTCTAATGCCTGAATCGATTTGGGACTGGCTGACCTGTCAAAAGGTCGCTTCTGTTAATGTCACTTTAAGCCTGACGACGTAATCAACCCCCTTAATTTTCCACCTTTTACGGTAATTAAACGATTAATTCGAGATGACAGAGAAATTTCACATGGCAATCAAATGTTATATGCAGAAATATATTCAACAAAAGATGAAAAAAATATTCAAAATCGTAAATCACATTTCTAACAGGATAATCAAATTTTCCTGCCGCACTTTTCGCCCTATATGTGTATTTCTTTTGCATTTTATGTGCCCTAGAATGTAAATAAACGGAATTTATGAGGTTTTCAGTGTTACTTTTTCGTTTTCCGTCTATTCTGCATATTGTAATTACATTTTTATAAAGTCAATGGTTTCAAACACTTCCTTATTGTATTATTAAAAATGATGTGTTGTTGAAAAAAGCATTATTTACAACCCCCGCGAACTATTTGTCTAGGTGGTGTGTGACATTAAATGGAAATGTGCCCTAGTTTATAAAATATTCACCAAGTGCAGACATTAATTTATACTATATAATATATAGTGTTCAGTCAACTTTAGATTATAATATTTTTTCAGGACAGCAACTAGTTTTATTACATCCATTGATTAAATTTGTTCCCAAAGGATTTTTGTGCTTTAAAGCTCCACATTTTCATATGCATATATGTTTATATTTGCACTTATATAGTGTGAAATTATTTTTTGACAAACGAATAACTTTTTGAATTATAAATTTTACGAAAATTTCCCTCGAATTAACTAAATGAGACATTTTAGTAAATATAGAATAATAAATTTATTTATTAGTAAAGTTTTAAAGAAAAATGAGCTTTTTATGACATCATGAATTAATTTTGATAAACAAATAATGTTTTATATTCTAAAATCCATCTCTTGATTAATGAATAAAAGAAGTTTACTGTTTTTGATAGTATCAAAATAAAAAAAGGTGTTTGCGTGTATTCAAAAATAGCCCCCAGCACTGTACCATATTTAGTAATTAATCAATTTTTGTTATCCACCAAATTATACGAATTTAATTCAATTTATTTGGGTGTAATTTAGTTGGATTTCATGCTGAGAATGTTATATCCTGTACAGAAGCCGTAATGACCGTTTTTAGTAACGTTTCTACTTCGAAATTCCGTACTGATTTTTTCTTTATTGCTATATTTGCCCTTGATAGAAAGAAACAACCCCAGTTTCCATCATTCACATGGCAATCATAATGTGTATCAAGGAGAAAACCGAAAAACTTGATCCTAATAAATATAGAAGCTATACCGTAAGAATGTTGATTATGTTAAAAATATACGCGGAAAATATATATAGACGTATAAAGATTTTTCTCCTTCATTCAACTAAACGATATATCAGGTTTTGCTTTGAATTTCAAATTTCGCTTTAAGGGAAAAATCATTTGTAGATGGATAATAAAATTCCGTAAATATTTTATTTATTTTCACTTAATTGCTAATTCCATTTTCATGTATCTAAGCAAACTAATTTTCGTTCGTAAGATTAATATTTTCGACTAAATTTAAGTTGGAAAATTTTATATAAATTATACAGTAGGAAAACTCTTTGAAGAATATATTTCCTTATAAAGTATATATAATAAGTACACTTGTATTAAATATTTCATATAAATTTTAATCAACATATTTTATGTTATTTTGAAAAAAAAATTAATGAAAGTGATAACACGATATTAAAGAGTTATTGCAAAAGACAAAAATTACAGCTGTTGCCTTTCAATTTATTTCTGACATGTTATAATCCCCTTTTTTCTCGGTGTAACTCAAATTCAACAGGGATTTTAAATGTTGACAACACAATTTCCTATTGTAGATATACATACCTATATATATTTTTGTATCTGAAAGTCTGATAAATATATTTACAATTTTACTTTTTGACGAGAAATTGTTTATACAATTTATTGCAAATACTAGTAAATACACGATTTTAATAAAGCTCTTTTGTTTATTTTGAAAAGAACTACTAAATTCAAGAAATGTCAACAAAAGTAAGGGCTATTTCACAGACAAAAATGCCTTGGAGGTGTGTTTACTATTTTATCGGAATCAGACAAAATAAATTAATAAAAGACATAATATTTCACGCTTTTCTCTTCCCGCGCAGGAGAAGAAAATGCCATTTTGACGTTTCTTTCTCCGTTTGAGTAGAAAGAAAGATGGAGTTGAAAAGTGTACTGTGTACTACATATATATGTATTGTATATTATTGACTGATAGTGAATAAGATTTTTTTTAAAACGCAAGCTTTTAAAATTTTGCTGAAAAAAACTATAATCACAAAAATACACAAACAAGAAAATTTTCTAATTAAAATTTCATTTTTTTTATATAAAATCATACTTTACAGAAATCGAATGATATTGAAAGAAAAAATGGTCTGCATTTTCAATAAACATTTATTTAGGATTAGGGAACGCGACTTTTGTTGTTATGGTTAAGGAATACAGGTGGTAGAAGATATGGTGGTTGTTTAAAGAAAACATTGATTTTGTTGTAAATTTCCAGGTTACAGAATTTGGGTCTTGATTTAGTGACGTGTTTCGGGGTATATATACAAGATAGTAAAACCGTCCCCTTGGAACATACTGTGTATGTTTGCTGACATATGTTGGCTCACGCCAAATTACCATATTTAATATTCATGTTCTGCCGTAATTAAACCAGTTACACTTTATGTTTCAGCAGTTCAACACCAACAACTCACAGGTATTAAAGCATATACTGTCCAAATGTACACATTTATTTCGTTTGAATCAAAGTTTTCAATAAAATCGCTTTATTTATTATATTATAAATCTAATACAAGTAGAAACATGCCACCATATATAGAAATAGCCAAAATTGAAAATCGTACAAAATCCAGGCATTTATCTAAAGAAAAGTTTTTGAACGGAAACTTTCAACAATTGTACCTGGTTTTTGATATAAATTTTTTATATAAATGTACAACTTTGTGAGTGAAAAATAAATATTCTAATATATTGAACAGGAAGTTGAGAAAATGTGGTAGATTTTAGCGTTTACACTTGAAAAAAGCAAAAAAATACTGATAAAGTGTACACTTAACGTGAGATAACAGATTGCCTCTTTAAAATGGAAATTTATGCTCGTATTTTCTGTTGAAAAAATAATTCTTTGCAGTAAACATTTTTACAAGATGACAAGTTTCTTTTACTACTAATATAAAAGTTGTAAACTTTAAAAAACAACACAAAATATCATATCATTATGATGGAGAAGAGAAATGTTTTCCGCTTAATAAATTTTATATTGAAAAGAACAAGCAATTTTAATAAAACTTTATTAAAATTGTATCGATTTTTTCTAAAACATATATATGTATATAGAGAGAATCGAAATTAGGTAAATAAATTCACTCGTTTATTTTATAGCTTAAAGCACATTCGCCATATTGCAAATATATGGCAAAAATTGTTTGGAACATCCAGCTATAAGAAATTTTAATATCCTTATAAGTTTCGCATGAATTTCGCCCTTATTCATTTTCGTTTCAATAAATAAAACAGCTCGCAATTCGCAAATCAATAAACAATTATGTACTTATTTAAAAATTAGCTTAATTCATCCTTTTTTCAACTTGTACAAATTAAATAAATTCTTTATAACATTATTTCCAATGTAGGCACGAAAGTTTACGTTTCATATAAAATAATAAAAACCAAGTTTGCAATTATTTAAAGAAAAAAATCCTGAAGAAAACGTTCACACTGTCTACATTTAAAGCAATTTCCGCTTTTCACAATAGAATGCATGAATGAATTTCTATATATATAAAAATGTTTCTACACAAGAATTTTACTTGTTATAAGAAAAAAAAATACATTTCATATCTTGTTGGTGTTTTGGGACTATTGCGGAAAAAATTCAGCTATTGTTATACAAATATACGAAGAAAAAAAAACTGTTACGCTGGCCCTGTTTTACATATAATGTAATTGTTTGTAAATTATGATCGTTGTGGGACTGCAGAATTTATACATAAAAATACAACAGTCAAAAATTATTTTTTGATTGATATTTATGAAGAAACATAAACGGGATATATATGTAAACTAGTGGATATTTGTTTTGTGTGTAGAGAGTGGGTTATATGGGTTTATTACATGAGTTTTCTACCCCAAAAAAAAAAATTCCCAACCAAATGATGGACGGCTATAGTCATGTTTTGTAAATCTAAAGTTTTGTAGTTTATTCAACGAACAAAGTTTTGTAAAGCTTGTAAATCATTTGGGTGCATTTAAAGAATTGTTTGTATGCATTTTTTTTTGCTACAACAAATAATTATGAAAAACTGCACAGATTCTCACACATGGAACTTGTAAAACAATCGTATTTATGAGGCTTATAAATTAAAATTTTCATTCGTGCCATTTTGATTAATGACCATTTTTTTGTAGATGATGTCGGAAAATTAGATAAATTCTAATGCTATTTTAAAACTGCTTCCAGGTAGCTCTTCATGAATTTTATTTTAAGAGAAAAATCGTTGTTTTTCGTGATAATTTTAGACTAGTTGAAAAAAGTAGTTGGAAACTGTAAAATTCGTGTAACCTATGCATTTATTAAAGTATTAATTGCAAAATTTGTAATTTGATATAGCTATTATTATATTTTCAATAAAAGGCTTGGGTATAATAGTCATTCATTTGAACATAATTAATAAACAAACGTTAATTATTAATATAAATTTTGTGAAGAACTGACCACAATTCAATGTAGTAATGAAATTATGTATTTTCCATAATTATATATCATGAAACAACAAAAGTGATTTACATAAATAATTAAAAATTACTAAAATAATCCATTACAATGGATAGCTGATAATAAATTTGATAAATATAAATCCTTTATAATATTCATAATGAAAATAAATCGATGGACATTTTTCACATCAAATATATATGTGTTTAAAAAAAATGTGTGAGGCTGATGGCGAAGAGAAAAATTATAAATGTGACTATCAATATTTGAAAAAAAATCATATATCACGTTTATGCCATAACACATATCTAAAAGAAAGGAAAATAATAAAACTATCGTTTCTTTCCCTTTTTGAAATATTTTTTCACACTCAACTTAACACTATTTCGTTGCAAAAATGAAGAGAATCAATCGTTGCACGCATTTTGACATTTTTTTCCAGTGTATTTATATTGTTGCTTTGTTTGGCGACCTGAAATATATGTTTTCCAGGCAATTTATGGTAATATTTCTTTTTTGTTTTCCCAACCAACAGCTGTTGCATCATTTGTATTGAAAATAACTCAAAAATCAGTCATTTTGCGGTCATTTTAGCAAAAATTTCTAATTATAGAAATGGATTTTCTATAGAAAATCAACGGTATATAAAATACCTTTTATTCAAAATGTTTGTATAACAGTTTTGTTGGCGTGCTTTTAATTGTGAAAAGAGGGTGAACAATATGTTCACTGTTATTTTCCTATAAATTCACAAGAATTATTGTGATGGCTTTTAATGTTGTCGTCTAATTTCTTTGATAAGCTGTATATGAACTAGTTTTCGTGTATTATAAATATAAAGACACAGAAGGGAAAGTTTTACAAATAGAAACGACTTTTTGCTACTGTGTGTTTGTATTTTATTGTTTTACGTTATTTCAACAAGAAACTTTCTACCCTTTTTATCTATAAAGGAAAATAGATGCTGGCATTATTAATTTGCCAGTTTGTTTTTAGTGGAACTGTTCTACTCAGTCAATTACAGTTACAAATTGATCATATAATAAATTACAACACAAAATTCATCCCTCTAAGAAAAAAAATACTAACCATTTTGAATATAATAAAAATGTTGACACGACCAAAGACGATAAATTATATCTAGTCCGACACCTTCAATTATGCATTAAATATATGTATGTATAGGTACTTATATAAGCAATTTTTTGTTCATAAATTCATGTTCTGGATGGTAGGGGGGACCGGAAAGCCAAACAAACAGTGTTTACATAGGGGTGAGAGGCATTTTGATGATATTTACTTGAAAATCTCTTCGTGCTTTCGAGGCAAATTGTTTTAAAGACAAAACTAATCTAAATTTCCCAAGTCGTTACAAGTAGTTGTCACATTGTTTACGTGACACAAAGAGCAATAGTAACATTATATATATTTGCGGGGGTTAAGATTATGGGGGGCGGTGGCCAATTGTAAACAGACTGTAGGGCGAAAACTATACAAAAGACTTTTTCACGCTCTGTGCCAAATTTAACAAGTGTCTATCAATCAGTTTTCCCCGTTTTTTTTTTTAAATGGAAAACAAATCAGTAAAAAGGGATGCGAAACACATCAGTTTATCTAAAATATTGATCTACCAAAACACGAATATATTTCTTTTTATTAAATCTTTTTTCATGATTTATACTGTAAAAGTTTTTTCTATAAAATAGAAAAAGTTTGATTTACTCTTCATGTTATAAAATGAGGACACTCGTTTCGTAATGTTTTCAAATATATTAGCTGACAATAAAATAAATTTGTTGTAATCAGTTTCTACTAATAGTTTAAAATTGGTATTATAAAGTGAATAATAATAGTGATGAATATTTGGAATTAATGTCAAACCATTATATTGTGGAATATATTTTAATGTTACGGGATAACAGCTATAGATATTGCAGAAACAAGGGCTTTCCTGATTATATTTTAACAATATAGAGGAAACCGACTAGAGACTAGAGAGAGGGTTGTAAAATATAAGACGATGTACTTCCCCATCGTTGAAATTATTCTGACAGATTGGTTGTTGTGAATCACCAATATGGAAACACTAATTACAAATCCGAAAACTCCTTTTTGATAATTATAATTAATTGTAAACTGGATGATTTATATTACCATAATAATTTTCTCCTACGCTTATTAGATGTCATTTAAAATGAGAATCAATTTAACAATTCTATATACGTATAAGTATTTAAAGTGAAAAATCGACCATCTTCAAATGCAAATAGTTTTACATTTTAAAATGCTACCATTTTTCTACATTCTGTTCCATTAAGCGATTTGCTTGGTGATTTTTCTGTTTTAAAGTAGTTCATTATTTGCTTCTAAAGATCGTCAGTCTCGGCCACTTTTTCATCTTCTTATATACATATACACATACAAAAACTGCACCTAATGAACAAATCTGTAGGCGACGCGCTTCATTAAATTTTCTCCTCGTTTCATTTATATTATAAAAAGAAAATAATACTCGTACATAAACAGGCAAGAGTATATTAAATTGTTTTATTGTTTTTGTAAATATTTATCTTTCTGTTGTATATTGGAAAATGTATATTGAAATTTTCCAACTTCTTTATTCAAATGACAAAATAATAATATTTAATAATATTTTCAATAGGTATTATAATTTCGCAAAACTGGGTCGAATTTAATATTTTTCTTAGTCAGCAAATATAGTATATTTAATTTAAGTCATTACACAATTAAATTAAGTACACATTTAATAATGTATCGACTAGGTGTTGTTCTCTTGCTTGTTTTCGGTAAGTTAAACCTTGTAAAATATGAAAATTAGTGTTTTTCATGTCGAAATTTCACAGATTTATGCGAGTGTGATGAGCAGTTCCGTAAATTAGCAGATGCAGAATGGCATTGTGATTATATTTGCATTGGTTCAGGTGGCAGTGCAGACTACAATCCCAATACAAATGTTTGCGTATGCAGATTACCAGACAATATTGACGGTAAAGTTAATTAAAACTATATTCAATTAAAATTTTTCCAAAAAAAAAAGTCTATCAATTTACAGAAGCTGACATTGAATTGATGTTCAAAAATGCCCGCAATGTCGACTTAAATTTGCTCGCCTTCGTGCCAACTAGCAACAAAATTATTAAACGCAGTGCACCAAATCCGGATGGAATTGTTGGACAAAGTTTTCAACTTAGTACAGCCCGTCCCCGGCCGAGATTAACGCCGTTTACATTCACAACAAGGCGTCCACGACCGTCGACTCTATTTCCATTAAGAACTACCACACAACGATCGTTATTACGCACAACAAGGCCCCAATTAAATCGCTCCAATACAGAACAACAGCGTCGTATTCAAGAGATTCAAGATCGCTTGAATAGGATGCGTGAAGAGAGACGGAATCGTGCTAGACCGCAAATGAATCAGCGTGCATCGTTTGGAACGACAACAGAACAAAGAAGTGTATTGGATCAAATCAGGGAAAGACAACAACAGAGAAGAATTAATAGAGAACCGCAACATTTGGGTGTACAACAAGCCAGTACGGAAAAAGCTGCTGAACAAGAGACGAACGTGAACGTTATCGATTCAGACAAGCAGCCACAGATAACAATTATTACGCAAAGTCCGGATCTAATCGATGGCGACAACTAGTTTAAAGATACACACAATTTTATGTACATTTTTTATTAAAAAACGATATAATAAATTTTACATAAATATAATTTATCGTCTGCCTTTCCCTTTTCCTTTGCCTTTTCCGCTACCACTGCTACTTGGCTGCTGTTGGTCGCCACTTGATTTATTCTGCCGCGACTTCAATTTCGGTATCATATCGCCTAAATGATACATGATACTTTCACGTGTTGGAAATTCGGGTTTGCACAAAGAGCCGTCATCATTTTTCAATTGCACCCTTATACGACCACGAAACAATAATTCTTTGCTGCGTTCACGAGAATATAATTTATTCTCGACACCAACTTTAAGTCCAGAAGCCACTAAAACGTCACGAATCTCTTGGTGTGTTGGATTTTCAACGCAACGATCTTTTGATATGCGTCTACCTTGGGCTAAAGACTTTTTGTTGTTAATGTAAGCTGGATAAATACATATCCATCTGGAATTGTTCAGATTTTAACGTATGTTTAAGGTTAAAAATTGAATTTGTGGTTTATTACCTTTCACGATCGCTGTACTGTTTATCAGGACTCCACTGAAGTTGAGGAGCACCGTGTACGTGAGCTTGCATCACTATTCAATTAAATGTTTTACGATTTTTTTAAAGAATTTGTGCTATTTTGTTAGCAATCGTTTTTAAGTTGCCAACAACAAAGAAATCTACAATACTTTGGTTTGGGACTTGGGAAGTTAAAATTTGTTTCCATCTTGTTTAATACAACTCGATCCATCTGTTATTCTTGGCTGGAAACTCTACTAAATTGGCAAATTTTGAAATTTAAATAACAATTTATACTTTATACTTTATTTATGAAAAAATAATATATATGTATATATAAAATAAAACCATAACATTTAATCATAATAATATATCATCAAATCTTCGTTAATAGACTGAACTGGTCTAGTATTTTTATAAATTCGTCCATTGTGGCCACACAATTGCCAAAATTCTGTTAATTGCCGTTTTGAGATTGAAAGTGGCTCTGAAAATATAATCCATAAAATCCCCTCAGTATAGGGTGGATAAGTCAATGAGCCCTGATAAAAATAATAACTTTTTTGGAAAACTGGTGCCAGTACTTGAATGGGTATTGGTTGTATAAAATGGCAATCATTGGGTTGTCTTATATATTTCAATGATTCAACTATTGGCTCTAAATCAGGATTATCAATGTTTGTAGCCTAAAATTCAATCCCATTTAATGGTAAATAATTAAAACAACATTAATTTACCTTATAAACGTGACTGACTATAAGTAAATCTCCAGGAAGAATTAGAACATTATTACAATTTGACCGTTTAGAATAAGTTGTTTGCAGTTCCATTGAAAAACATTCACCATCAATCATATGTTCGGAACCTTCGTATATAGAAGGGCCCCAATGAAACGTTATACTTATAAATTTGTACGGTTCACATAATTGTCCACCACAAATGATGGGTTTTTCATTTTCAAACCATTCCGCGCAAATTAGGACTAAAATTTAAGAATATATTTTTGAAAAATTGAGTGTTTTTTCGAAAATACCTTTCTGACCATCATTAAAAATACACATTTTCGATGGAAACGCTGAATATAAGGTATTTACATTTAATTTTTCTATAGTTTCTGGATTGAGTCTGATACATTGGTTTGTTTTTATATTAATTGGTGATTGGAATCTACCGAAAGTTGTTGAATTTGGCCCCAAATGTTCCAAATTTGTAAACTTACAAAATTTTTTTCTGTGTTCAATAGTATTACGGTCTTGATAAAGGTTCATACAAGGATCATTGGAATTAGAATGGAATATTTTGTAAAATATAAAAATTAGTAGAAAACTTGTAAATATTAAAAGCAAATGAGAAAAATCGAATAAATTGCTCATCGTAAATTTTTTATGACAAGACGATATGTTTATTTATAAATCATTGTCAAGGATTTTCGTAATAATAATTAATTATTACTCCTATTAATTTGGACAAATAAACGTTCGTTGTTAAAAAATTTATTACTGGGGCATAATAAAATAAATTAAAAATTTTATACGTCATGTGATACATTTGTCATAATAACAATAGTCACGTGAAATATCTTATCTATTTGTTGATTATACACGATTTGGCTAATATTTGTTCTAACTATTGTATATAATCCGTAAAATTTTTTTGCATACAACAGTAATGCCAAAGCTTTTATTCTGTTCAAGTATACAATAAACAAAAATTGTTAGTTCATTGATAAAAATAATAAACAATTATGGCTACAGTGCAAGTTTTGAATGGTGAATTCATTAATGACTTTGGTAAGTTAATTAAATTAAAAGTACCATTAAGGGAATTGACTTGAAAAGGTCGTTTTCACAAAACTAATATCGATCAGTTTCGATTAACGTTTGTATTTATAAATTACACCTACGCTGAATATACCTATATAGGTAACGTTTGAAAAATAGTCTTCTTTATACCTAGTTGAATAGCTTTAGATGTAGCATGAATGCTAAATTAAAAATTAATAAAGTTTTTGTGCGAAAATCAAAACGAAATAAACGTAAGAATATTTTGAAATATTTTGAAATGCAATTTAAGTAATTGTTTCACGCGGTGCGCGTCATACTCTTTATCAATACTTTTATTGTTGATTCTTGTTTTTAGTATGTTTGTTAAATTATTTAATTATATAATAGTCAATTTGCAAATTACGTCAATAAATTAGTACAAATTTGTTAATTTTGTTCTAAACATTTTGTATAACATTTTTCCACAATAATAATTATATGTTTATTAGCGAAAAATATAGCCATAAAATGACAATTTTTATTGAATTATTGCAAATTTTATGGTGTGTAATAATCTCTGTGGGAAGGTAAAAAATAAAATAATGCAATAAAAGTTATAAAAAACCGTCATAAATCCGATTACATAGATTGTATCTCAAGTTGTATCTAAATAGTAATGAGGGAACGACGGGACAATATAGGTATATGATTAATTTATTTGTTTGTCGCTTAAAAGATAAGATATTACATTCCACAGTTTTTTATTATTACATTCAAATTTGTGTATACAAATTAAATTCAAGAGATGCTAATTTTAAGTACCAATTCTAATCTAGTTAAGACCAGACACAAAAATACTTATTAAAAAGTATGTTATTTTATTTTTGTAATTGTTCAATTATCATTTAGATAACAAACATTTAAATATTTACAATTAGTTATGTGAAAGTGATAATAAATATTTAAATAAACTACTTATGAATTTACCTAGAAAAAGTCTACTTAAATTTTACTTAAAAACTGCGTCTGCGCTACCATTGTATGGGCACAAATTATAATTAAATGTATACCCATTTATTATTTACAAAGTCAGAATTGTAGTCAGTCATAATTTAAAGTTCAAGTAGTTAAAATAAATATATACAATATGACCGGAACTGTTATTGCAGGTTTAACAAAGAACGAGTGTCTTTGCACCGATATTAAAACAACACCGAAGACAACCAACGATGGTAAGTTATTTGAACATTTTTGTTTAAAATAAATGTGTGTTTTGTAAATAATTGGACAGAATGAGGACAATTTAAGTTTGTTTATTTAAATAAAAAGAAAACAGTGTTATTAAATTAATTTGCGCGTTTTAATTACAAAAAAAGGTGATGAAGAAGCTCACATCGTCGTGGAAGAATGGCGTTTAACAAAAGTCCAATCTCCCATCGAATTAAAGCACGAAGATACAATACCACACGAACATTTTGAACCATTGGAGTTTCATGGTCATTGGGATGAAGGTGGTGAGGCCTCATTTACCAACAATGGTTTTACTGGTAAACAATTTTATAATTTCAAATCAACAACAACTATATAATTGTAATTTATTTATATAATGTAGCCACGTTGAGGTTTAAAAACCGTGACTTGCCAGTGTTAGTTGGTGGTCCATTACATGAAGATCATTACATATTTGAACAATTGCACTTTCATTGGAGCGATGATGATCACAGCGGATGCGAGCACACATTTGAAGGACGAGCGTATGCATCTTTTTTTCTAAACAATTATACTCATATTCAATTTGAATTAATTAACTTCCAACTATTTAGTTTGAAAAAACGTTTAGTTTTTAACTAGAAAGTTTGAAAATATTCTAATAGACTTCCAAGTAAAACCATAAACAAGAAAAGTCATTTTATGGTCAAAACTTAAATAGTTATCTCAAAATACTTAATCATAATCGTAATTTTTAATGTTTTGATTAAATGCAAGAAGGTTAAAGTTAATTTGATTTATTTTCGTTATAATTTTATCTTAAAAATTTTGATTATTATTAATAGAACGAAAATGTCATCTTTTTTTAGATATTCTATGGAAGCACATGCAGTCCATTACAATAAAAAGTATGGTAATTTCGCTTCGGCATGTGGTGAACACGATGGTATAGCTGTTGTTGCATTCTTCTTACAAGCAACAGATAATGATGAACATCCGTGCTTTAATAAATTGGCCACCGCTGTTGAAAAAATTGTTAAAATCAATACAACAACTGATGTACCGTCCGGTAATAAATTAAATACGATTAAATCTATAAATATATATACGTATTTTCTAATATTGAATTATTTATTCTGATAGATTGTTTGACATGGATTAAACAGGCGGCACAATGTAAAGGATATTACACATATCAAGGATCTTTGACAACTGAACCATATTCGGAAAGTGTTACTTGGATTCTGTATCCGATGCCAATTCATGTGTCACGAAATCAAGTAAATTTAAATTCATTATTTGATTGTTGTAATTTGATTGATTTTTTGTGTGTTATTTTAAAGGTATCAGCATTTAGAAGTTTGAATTCCACCCCATGTGAACAACACAATATTGTGAAAAATGTACGTCCAATTCAAACGCCACCGGCACACAAGAAATTGGATATTATTTATGTACATTCGCATAAAAGGACTGCGAGTAGATAAACTGTGTGTGTATTTTTTTATATGTATTTTAAATATTCAATTATATTCCCGTATTTCATAAATACAAATTTACATTTTAATTAAAACATTTAAAAGGCTAAACAATACTTATATATATATATATATATATAAATATACTAATATTTTTTTTAATTTTTGTTGTTTTATTTAATTATCGTCATCGCTTACATGATAAAAAACATCTGGTTGTTTGAAACTTTCCTCCGGGCTTTCCTCTGAAACTTTTCCTAGAGAATGATTGCTTGGAAGATTTTCAAAAAATTGTTTCAAGTCTATGCAAGTACAAGTTTGACTATAATTATTTTGATAAGTAGGAACGTATTCCAAAATTTTGCGAACATAATTAGCTGAATCAAAAATTTCTGCACTTTCAGTATTTTCTTCAATAATAGTTTCGTCTTTTTCAACTTCTTTCTTTGTTAGATTATTCACTATGTAGTTCTTCGTTTGATTATTTCGTAGCCAGTTAAGTTCCAACAAATTATCAAAATATAGTTTATCTTCATTGATTAAATTTTGTAATGATTTAGTTGGTGATAAAGTTTTATCATCATGTTGTGCAATCAGAGGAATTGCATTGAAAGAACAAACGTTTTTGTCGATTTTATGTTTCATTAAATCGGAAAATAGTTCGTTGGAAATTTGTTTTTCATTACAAGAATTTAATGAATCGACTAAATCATTAACTAATTCTTCCAAATGAAAATATATTATTAAATACATCTCCCTTTTATATTCTTTAAACTCGTCTTTCGAAAGATTTTCCAAAGAAATACGTATATGCATTATTTCACTTGATTTGCTTATATTCTCTTCTAAATTATCAAAATTAAAAGAAAATTCTTCGCTAAACGGATTAAATTCTTTCTTCTTTTCAATTTTAGGCGACTTCAAGCTATCATCTTTGTTTTTCAAACTTTTTCTCGACATTTTTGACTCACTTGCTTCTAATTTTGCGTTCTCTTTACTTTTTAATGATTTTTTATTATCATATTCATTGTTCTTGTTAAAATAAATCTTGTAGATATTTTCCGAGTCATTTAATGGGATTCCATATAAAATATCAGACTTTGGCAAACAATAAAAATCAATTTTCTGTTCAGGTGGGACACGTTTCATTCTTATTATTGCAAAATCATCTACAAATTCGTATATCAGTCTATCTGGTATTACGTTAATCTGATTATTTGGATAATTATTGACTGGAATTTTAAATTTGATACGTAAATCTTCAAGAGCAAAATCCATTTTCGTGAAAACAGCACGAACAATGTGAAAACTGTTAGAAAATTTCATTCTTTCATTGTTAACGTTAACAAACTGACGTTCTAGCTTTGCCAATAATGTTTGCAATTTGTTGTAATAAGTGGGTTTTAATTCTAAAATAGTTTCTTCAAACGGAATTTCTTTAATTCGTTCCATCTTCTGTTTTTCTTTAGATTTGCTAGTACTTTTTTCAATGCTTTTCTTATTAGAAACTTTATTTAACTTTTCTTTAATTTTTGTCTTCGAATTTCGTTTTTCATCTTTTTTTTCTGTCATTTCTAATCGTTTTTCACGTAATTTAATTCTTTGTACAGTTTTCATCTCAACATATTCGTAAATATCACGTTCACGTGCAATTTTCTTTAATTCTGTTATAGAGTAATTCCATTTTTGGGGATGTTGAAGTAGTTTTACCGTTTTATAGAACTCTTTTAATTCATTTACAACAATTTCATTATAAAAATATTTTGGTTTTAATTCAAATGAAGTTAAATCAAAATTTTCAGACTCAAACATTTGTTTTTCACCAAATTTTTCACAAACAACCATGTCAGGTTCGGCGTAGTTAATATTTTTTAGAATATTTTCCAAAATATTTTCACAAATAATACGAACGGCACCTTTTTTTAAATAAATATTAATTTTATTTACTCGATTATTGTAAAATTTTAATGTGGTGCTTGCATTAAACATTACAATTAAATGAAAATCTTCTTCCCAAATTTTTGGCATCGTAGAAATTTCCCAAAATTCTTGATAACATTTAAACTCTTTACTTTTAAACCAAATTGGCAAGAAAATTGTTTCGCCGGGCAAAATTATTAGTTCGTTTTTGTTGAAGAAAAATGGTTTCATTTTCGTATCGACTGTAAAATGGCGAAACAGTTTTAGTTTTTCGTATTTCTTAAAATAAATTCGTATTGTAACTGTTCCATTATTTTCAAATTTTAAAAAAGCATTCGAAGGTTCTTCTGATTCAATATCATGCTCGAAAAATAGGTACATTTTGTAAAAACGAGACTGTCCGGCATTAATTTTACAAGTATTTATATCGTTAATTATAAGCGAAAGCTTTTTATCATTTTTGTTACTTTGTATATTTTTATTTTCAGTTTTTTCATGAATCTGAGAACATGATAATGGTTCTTCGATTGAAATTTTTTCATTTTTTTCTTTAATTTGGTGGCCAACAATAACTAAGTCACTATAATCAGGTTTATGCGGCTCAATTTCGTTAATTTTATTAATAAAATTCAATCTTTGCTCGTTTCGATAACTCAAACTTTTCCAAGTTGTAAAAACATTCCTAAATCACTATTTTCAATTCAAAATCATCAGAATTTTTTAAATAAACTTACCTTTTTCTTGGTAAAATATCTTTTTCTTGGGCAATTACCCCTGGAACTCCCACATGTTCAATTTCTGTTAACTCGTTTTTCTGTTCTTTCGTCGGAATTAAGAAATAAGTTGGATCTTTTGCATTATCGCCTGGTGGAAGTGTCCAAAAACTTGGATTTCCTCGATATTTATCAAAATTACGCGTAATTTTAGCATTATTAAACAAAATCTTCTCCTCCTTTACATTTTTCAGTTCATCAGATGCATTCATTAACAATTCACCAGGCTTGCGATTTAAATTTTCTCCCAATTTTTGATGTACTTTTTTCCTACTATGAATCCATTGCTCCCAACAAGCTAAAGCCGATGAATTTTGAGAAAATGACATTTTTAAATTGTCATTTAAGTCATGGAAACTGAAGAAGAAATTTCCAGTGTAGATTTTATCAATAATTTAATACAAACTGATGAAGCGCAATTTGAATATCCGATAAATATCAACATAAGCCAAACTAAAAAGATATTTTTACCTGATTTAAAATGGAATAATTACGAAATATCACCAAAGAAGATGATTATCTCCAATACAGGCCATAATGGTAATTTTCAATAGAAAAAAAAAATCGTAAAATAATTCATTTTCGTTTAGTTTTATTGACTGGTCAATGGAAGAAAGAACTTCCTTTTTTAACAGGTGGTCCTTTTAAGGACGACTACGTGTTTTCACAATTGCATTTACATTGGGGCATAAACGATATGGAAGGAAGTGAACATACCATCGATGGTGCATATTTACCAGGCGAAATGCATTTAATATTCTTCAAAAGTAGCTATTTGAAACACGAATCAGCGTTGAAAGAAAACGATGGAATCGCAATTCTAGTTTATTTAATAAATGTATTTAAATTTTATTCAAAAAAACAATAGTTTATCGAAATTTTAACAGTTACAAGAAGGTGTGAATATGAAATTTCAGAAAATTGTTGAATGCTTAATGGATATTCAATTATACAATACAAATACGAGAATAATACCACCGCCTAACTTAAGCCAATTAGTGGACAAATTTAATTCGGATTATTTTATGTACTGGGGGTGGATTAATACGACAAACTGTAAACATAACGCTTTGTGGCTGATAAATCGTAATCCGATGTCTGTCTCTATTGATCAGGTAGACGAATTTAAACGTTAATGATGTCATTATCAATTATTTATAGACAAATTTATACAAGTACATATATACCAATTATTCACAAATTTTCAGATTGATTTCTTACGACATTTGCTAAATCAAGAGGGTCAACAAATTGTAAACAGTCGTAAAGAGTTCAAATTACTTAAACAACAAGTCGTTTTTCATGTAAATCCTTCAGATTCTGAATTTTCAACTTTGTTGTTAAAGAAATAAATAAAACGGCATTTTTGTATAAATTTCTAGTTTATTTATATACACAATTTTGCATATACATTTTCTCATAATTTGTACATAAAAACAATTAAACAATAATCAGGTAGTGCTTTTAATACAAATTATATACTACATAAGAAGTGATTGTCACTTTATTAGCTAAACAAAATAAAAATTATGTTTAGAGAAAATAAATACTTAATAAAGAAAGTATATAATAGTTATTGTATAATATAATTATTGTAAAGAGTGAAAAAATAAAAATTTGTATTCATCCAAATTTAATTAAATAATTACGTCTCTCGTAATAATTTATTGTCTATATATATTCTTTAAAAAGAAAAATTATAAAGCACTCTGCTTTGATAAAATACACAATAGAATAACATAATATTGTACAAATATAATAAAGTAGATTAGATGAAAATTAACAACGTTATGGGACTAAGTCCACGTAAAAAAATTAATTTACAAGTTCAAAAAAAAAAAATACTACACTAAGAAATGATTTCAATTACACTAAAACAAAAATAATTGTAGAAATTCATTATAATATATTGCACAGCAATTTCATTTATCATGTCAAAAATACGGTGGAAAATGAGTGTAGAACAATAAGGCTTCAAAAGGCTATGTTAGTAACCCTAACAATGGTGTTGTATGTTTTCTAATACTTAGACACTAGCAAAAATCTCGCTTTGTAAAAAATAAATTATACTGACGAGTATATTTACAATAAGGTTGGGGAAACAGCTAGTTCACATCAATTTTTTGTTGGTCCCTAACCCTAAGACACAATCCACATAATTTTCATAATTTTTATATGAAAAAACGGACTATTTTATATAACTATGTATTTATATATATTTCGTATAACAAAATATAAATGCAGTGTTTTATTATGCGTGAAATGGAATGTTTGAAATATTATTATTACAACATGAAAAATGAAATCTAATTAAATGGCACCGCAACAGTCTGTTCATAATACAAATTACATAAATTAAATAAAAACTATTATTATATATACAAGTTTCAGTTTTTCTTTTTGTCTATACAGCGATTGCAATTCTATTCTTACAATTATTCTACAATTAAACAATTAATTCATCCATTTTCGGCAATTTGGTGCACCACACATACAAGAGATTTTGTGCTGGTCATCTTCAATATCGAATTTATAGTCATAAGCCAGCTTTAAAAATCAACATTTAATTAAAACGACGTCCTAAATTACACAATTAATAAATTAACTTACCTCTTCTCCACGTTGAATACGCCTCTTTGCAAAAATTATTATACGTAAATCACGTTCAACTTCAACAGTTTCAGCCACACAATTCGGATTACATGAATGATTAATGTAACGTGCTAAACCACCACACAGAGTTGCATCCACAACACGTTCCTCGTCTAAACGGAACATATAAATACCGCGATTCTGAAAAAGAATTCAAATTAACCGAAATTTATTTGAAAATTATAATGAAATCGTTTACTTTAGCTTCATATTGTTTTTCTCTACATTCAGCCAGTTCAGTTCGTATTATTTCACCAATATATTCGATAACCATTGTGTGCTTTTCTAAATCTCGGGCAGCATACAAGCCTAAGCCCTGAATTTTAGACCTAAACAAAATCAAATAATAAGAATTTATGTTTTTTATTCAATTTAAAAATATTTAGTCAACAAACCTTGCAAGATACACATTATTCCTCCACTCTTGCTTCATTTTCTTATATTGCGAACTTTTTGAATGCACAAACTGTTTACTATAAGGGCACGTGACTTCATTTAAACTCGATGTATTTGGTCCAGCTGGTGATGGTCCAAATAATGGTCTCGACGATGATCCAGCAGTCCTTTGCGTATGTGGTCTCTTCCAATGCAACTGATTCTTTAAACGTGGTTCTGTTCGTGCAGCACCAGATGGATTTATCGCCAATGGCAATTCCAATAATGGATTTCGTCCATATTTAAATTTATAGTCAGTTAAAGTTTCAATTCCTGGTAAACTTTCTAAAACACGTACAACAGCCGGTTCAGTCAATCCAAACAAATCTTCACCGCTAACGAATTTCGGAAACATTTGTAAACAATTATGTTCACGACGTAATGCAGATAATTGATCTAGAATTTTCGTCCATACTCCTTTTGGTGTTGTATCTTTGTATTCGGTGTCTTCTTCAGGTGGTTCTTGTACTAAAATACGAAATTCTGGCCTTCCCAATACTTCATGAATCGAACAAATGTATCGGCAACGTTTATTCAATTGTCGCATACTCCAATAGAAACGTATTATCTTGTAACCGATAGGATAAATATAATTCGGAGTGTGGAAATTTTGTAATTGATGCGGCAACAACTGACCCACATTTAAGAATATTAAACTACCGACTCTTAATAAATTACTAGTGTCTGAATGGTGCATTACAGCTGCAACTTGTCGATTTTCATCTCTATTAACATAAACTCGTCTTGAAACTGATAATGTGGTTAATTCGTTATCTTTTTCATTTTTGGGCACATGAGCTGTACAATAAACGGATTTATTTTTGAAAAATACACAACTATCTTTAACAGCACAGCCTAAGTGATAAACACTTGAACAGCGAGTCTTAAAACATCTTATTGTCGCACCCAATTTATTACAATGTATACAATAAGTCGCTAAACTGGTTTGAATCGCATTTTCCAAGTTCATTAATGCACCATTTACGGTTTCATACACACCATCTGACCATAAGCCACAATTCAAATGCACCCATTTGTCCACGTCGATGTTAAGAAGTCGAGCAGGGCCATCAGCAACTCCATCACCAATACCCTGACAGAACATACACTTTCTTGTGTCTTCTGGCATTTGACTAGGCATTACTGTGATTCCTAAACGATATAACAATTCCATAATTTCTTTATCTGTCGGTCTTTTATGTTTTGTAGCTGGTTGTAGACAACCAGGGCCCCAAATTTTGTATCTAATATTTTTGTGTTTTTGTGCTAAATCGGATTTCTGATCATCTAAACTGTATTTTTTGTAATTCAAATCAATTGATTTATTAAATATTGTATTGTTAAAGTCAGTTGTGTCCATTAGTTCTTCTTTTTTACATTCAAAAGTTATAGTTTCGCCACTACGCTGTCGTTTCGGTTGTAATTTATTGTGTTTTAAATCTTTTTGCGATAAATGATTGATAATTTCGGCGGCTTTATCTTCTGATATCGATGGTGAACGATGCATTAAAGCAAACTGCATATAACAAGTTGTACTACAAAAATATAATTCTTCACCATCGCTCAATAATTCTGAATCTTTTGCCAAAAATGGTAAATCAGTGACTTTCTTGCGAATCATATTATTTAAAATAACAACATCGCAATGTTTACAAAACTTTGCAGCACCATTTAATATACTCTGAATATCAATTGGGGCACCTTCTTTCCCATCTTTTCCTTTTGTGCGATACAAGCCGAGTTTTTGACTTGGTGGTGAACTAGTACGTTCTACAATTTGATAACTAGTTGGGGCTGGTATATGCAGAATGTTTGCCAAATCACGTAAAACACCCATAATATCTTCAGCAGCTGAAGAAGTCAATGTTAATGTCACAGTAACATTTCCAGAATCTTTTGGAGTTGTTGCAGATCCCGAATTGAATTTAGAACCTTTCGTAATCATTTCACGATTAATATTCTCTTTATTTTCCGTGGAGTCCTTAAGATACATTCCAGCTGGTTTAAGTCTAATTGGAATTGGTGTAATAATCGGTACAACCGGAGATAATCTGCCTTTATTAGTGTCTTCGTCGTCATCTTCATCATCACTAATCAATTTTAAGCCCATGAAGGAATATTTTGGCTCATCACACAATTCTGGTGATGAACTACTTATTACCGTATCTGGTGTATCATCTCTACAGAACATATCGAACTTTCTGTCTTCATCTGTATCGAAACGAATCAATGGGAATTCTTGGTCGTAGAAGCCGCGTTGTGTAGATGTTGGTGGTTTTTCCGGCAATGGGTCAGCATCTCCATAGGGTTTGGTGCTGTAAAAGTCTGAATAACCTGGCACTGAAGCATTTCCATAATTTCCCACCAAATCACCAAAACGTGAATCATAATCTTTTGTACCTAATTTACTCATATCTCCAGAACCGTACACAGGTACCACACCATAATTACGATTTAAAACTGGTTCAGAAACTGTCATCGGTGGTAAAGCTCTTAACTGTGCCAATACACCATCAATATAACTATCATAGTCCTCTTCTATACGAGAATTCTTTCGTGGTCGTTTCTTTGGTTGACCAGCAGTCTCTTTATTCAACAACTGATTTTGTCTACGATTTTTCTGATACATTCTACGTTTTTGTTTCTTTAATTCCTCTTTATCCATCATCAATTTATCTGTACCCAAATCTAGTGAGTCCATTTCTTGATGCATTTGCGTATCTGGTCGACTGTGATCAGAAACTTCTGAATGCTGTGATGATTCATCAATAAATTCTTTTTTCACATCTTGTGGTGTTAAAACTGGACTTTGTTGGGGCGCCATTGAATTTTCTTTTTTAATAATAAGCGGTGGAGTTTGTAAACTAGATTCCTGGCTGCAAGAAGAACGTGGAGTAGGCGGTGAAAGTAATTCATCTCTACTTGGGGTTCTACTAGGTGGTAAGCATTTTTTTATATCAATGTGAAGTTGTTGTTGTGTTGAAACTGTTGGCGTTATTGGTGTGGCGGAAGTGGTTTGTACAACTGGACTGGAAACGAACGAAGTTTCTCTAATAGGCATACGAGTTTGAAGTGGTTTAGAGATTGGTGGTTGACTAGCAACCACTGGTTGTGGTTCACTTTTAATTACTGGCGGCAACAAAGAAGATAAAGTCGGTTTTATGTCAACACTTTGACTCGTTGGAGCCACAACAGTTGTGGGAGGTGCTGAAACTGTTGGTGGAGGTGATTGAGTACTAGCACAAGCTGTATTTTGCAACAACTTCTTTAATAAAACATTTTGAGAGTCTTCAGTGCGACTCGGAGTTGGAATTGTTGAGGAACGACAACCTAACGGCAAATTTGTAGGTGGTTTTTCTTCTTCAGGTTCAATTTTAATATCTTCCTGTTTCGGTTCTTTAACTTCTTCTATAGATTTCGTACGTACTACTTTCGTTAATTGAGTATGTAATAAATTTGTTGAAGTAACTGTACGATAAGTTGGTTGACTAACTGAGGTTGTAGTTGTTGTTTGATTTGTTGAAATAATTGGGGATACAACGGTGGGTTGCGCTTGAACTAAAGAAGTACTAAAACCACTTCTAGACAAACTTATCGGCGTACCAAGAATACTAGCAGCTGTTATTGTGTCGGCAGAGGTTTTCGTAGTTGGAGTAGCCGCTGGTTGGTTTTGTAACATTGCAGTTAGAGTTAGACTAGTGGGCTTTTTATTTGTTTCAATATTTGTAGTTGTTGTAACTATATTAGTTGTTTTTTGCTGTGTATTAGTACTTACAACTGTTTTTGAGTTCTCCGTAATTAGTTGTATATTACTGACTGTTGTTCTAACTGGCAACAAACTGGAAACACTACTTGTTGTAGCCACAAACTGACTTTGCGTTGTTTGTATACGAATCGGTGATGTAACTGTAATTTTTTGCTTCAAATTCGATACAATAACAGTGCTAATATTGGGTGATTGTCGTCCAGCTTGATGAATAACACGTGACGTTACCACAACTGGTGAACTAGTTGAGGTGGGCGATATTTTAGGTGTCACACTTTTTACTATACTCTCTGCAGTTGTTGTGGCAGTGGTTGTAGTTTGTAAGGACGATAACAGGGTACGTAGTTGCTGTGAAGCATTTGCCATGTTTGTAGTTAACTCAGTGGGTTGTGACAAAGGCGATAATTGTGGTACTGATGAAGATTTCGTACTATTTGTAGTTGTTGAGACAGAAACAGGCATTTCAATACTCTCTTTCATTTCGTTATTTTGTTTTGGAGGTTCTTTAGCTACTGGTTTTTCTGCTGGCTCTTCTTTAGTGACATTTTCTTCAATAACTGGTGGTGGTTCAGCTGTTATATTCTCAATCATATCCAAAACATCTTCAATTGAATCAAATTCTCTTGTACTACCATCACGACGACGATTTTCCAATGCTTGCAAAGCAATATTATCCAACATTTGTTCTTGTGAAGGTGTTGGTGATGGTATAGAAATTACAACTGATTTTGTATCATCAACTGATGTGCCATCATAAGCATCAACACTTTCTGTTGCAGTTATTTGCATTCTGGGTTGCGTTTCCTGTATTACTTGTGCTGTCATCTTTAGTTCAGGAGTATTTATTATAACGGGTGATGACGTTGGTAAAGTTTGTTCAGTTATTGGTGTTTCTTTCACTTCTTGCGGCTTTTCTTCAACAATTGGTAACTTTTTCGGTGGTTCCAATTCTTTTACTTCCGGTTTAGGTTTTGTAATCGTCGTCACTGTCTTTTCTTCTGTTTCAAATTTAATTTTCTCATCTGAGGAATCTTTTGAGTCTTCACAATTCGAACTATCAGGTGATACTGAATCATCTTCGAATATTTTCTTCGGCAATGAACTATCATGAGTCGTTAAAGACAATGAAGAAGATGGTTTATCTATTACTTTAACGTTTGGTAATTGTCTTACAGCACTTGCACTAATAACAGGTACTGTTATTTTCGATTGAAGAATTGAAGCGATTTGTGAAGTACTAGCATTAACAATAGTAATTGCCGGAGAACCTGAGGTTACAATTTTCGAAGCGTTCAAAATGTTCGCTCTGCCAACGGCATTGTGAGTTAGAATTATACTAGTTAATTTCGAAGCTGTGGTACTAGTTAACAATTTTGGTGCCTCAGAACGTGAAAGGCTATGTACAGGCGTGGCTGTGATCAAGGATATATTCGGTGGCAGTTTTCTTGTTGTTTGTGAAGCAACAATTTGTGTTGCAGTTGTTTGTGTTGGTTTCGTAGGCATACTTGTAGCATATTTATGAAATTCATTAATCATTTCCGGTTTTACAACTTTATCTTTGCGATTGTCATCGATCAATTCTTCAAAATCTTCTTTAGTTGATATTTGTTCGTCGGGTAATTTAACTTGATTTTCATCTTCGTCCTCTTCAGGCTCAGGAGATGGATCGACATTCATTTCTTCTTGTTCTGGTGAATCAGGCGTTTTTTCTTGAATCATATACTCATTTTCGCTAGTTGTTGGACTTATAACCACTTCTACTTCATCTACATCGTCTTCTTCCACTACTACACTGCCCGGAAATAAGACGTATTCATCAGTGATTTGATCAGATTCCAAAGGGCTTGATAATCCATCATCTAAATCGTTTTGTGATAATGTAGTTTCGATTTCTAAATCATCTACATCATTTTGTTGCGCAGCTGAGCTTAAAGAAACTTCAGCACTCAATACTGTGTTATTGTCATCATCAAAATCCATCATCATCATTACATTTTGATTTGGTTCTTTAATTTCTTGTTGATCGACGACTTTTTTCTGTAAAACTTTTCGACTTGTTGATGCCATTGGTGGTGGAGTAACTGGTGGTGTTGAACTGCTATCATCAAACTCATTATAATCCATACTAACTAATGAACCCACTTTACTAACAGCCAATGACTGCAAATTCGTTTTTGTTGGTGGATTTTTTCGTAAAATCGACACTTTACTTAAATGTGACTCTTTTTTTGGCTTTGGTGGATTCGTTTCAGCTATTTTATCAGCTTCCGATTTATTAACGGAAGTTGGTGGTGTTGGCATACGTTTGGCACCTCTACCATAACTCCACATCGGTGAACCACCCCTTAAACCCAACTTAAAGGACCCAAATCGGCCAAAACACGGTGGAGCGGGTATGGGATTTGACGGATCATTTGGATTTCCTCCACCTCCACCACGTAAACCATCCATTTCTAAACTTTGATATGGTGTACGTGGATTTTCAACACTAGTTGGCCGATCCGGCATTGCTGGACTACTAGGAGGCCGACGAACACTCAATGGCGATTGAGTTTGAAGCATTGGACTGTGTGGCATAGGTGAACTTGATGGCTGATATTGATTGTGTGTCATTGGACTATTTGGAGGTTGATTCATACTTTGATGGAACGCTGGGCTTCTCGCCATTGGTGAATTAGGTGTTTGTTGATTGGGATTAAATGACAACATTGGACTTTTTGGTGGCATTGGCGACGCTGGCATCGAATGAGGTGACATTATTTGCTGGCTAACTAACGGACTCTTAGGTGGCATTGGCGATTGTGGTGGATTCTGTAATTGTTGCTGTTGTTGCTGCTGCTGTTGTTGTTGTTGTTGTTGCTGTTGCTGCTGTTGTTGTTGCTGTAATCTAGCTTGCATTTGAGCTGCTATTTGTTGTTGTTGCTGTTTAGCCAACTGTTGCTGTTGTTGTACCATCATTTGATGCTGCTGTGGCGTTAAAACTTGCTGCACTTGTTGTTGTTGTTGTTGCTGCTGTTGCTGTTGCGCTACTTGTTGTCTAATCAAATTTCTATGTTGTAATAACTGAGCTGCGCGTTGAGAATGCAAAATATTCGTTTGATCCACTTGACTTTGATCTAAATTCTGTTGCTGTTGTTGTTGTTGTTGTTGTTGTTGTAACAAAGCTTGTTGTTGTAATTGTTTTTGTAACAACTGTTGCGGAGTAATATTGATTTGCTGTTGTGGTGGTGGACTGTTTAGCGGAGATACAGTGCCAGTTTTCTGTTGTGGAAAACCTTGCATTGGTGATGTCATACGCACTCTTTGTTGTATTGCTGCATGATCGATTGGAGTACGCACGAAACGCATTTGTGGTGTACCTGGACGCACTTCCGTATAACCAACTGGACTGGTTACAACACGACGATGTTGTGGTGATGTCATTCTAGGGGCTGGCGGAGGAAGACAGACCTGAGATGGAGACTGAACAGGACCCGGACTGCCCTCACCTGTTCACAAAATGAACATTTACATTTATAAACTTGCGAAAATTCTATAATCTATAATTTTACCTTGTGAATGCGGAGTACCAATCCTTGGCGATGGTTGCATTGGCGACATATTACTACTAGGACTCTGCATTATATTCGTAACTGAACCCGGTCCTGGTGAGTGACTAATCATGGGTCCGGGACTGTGCATGGGTGAACTATGTTGAGTTAATGGTGATGCTGATGGTGACATCATTGGACTCTGTGATGTACTTGTGTGATGGATAGGAGATGAAGCTGGCGGTCCTAATGGAGACTGAATTTGTTGTAGTGGTGAATGTCCGGGTCCTGGTTGTTGTTTGGCTTGTTGCTTCGTCTGGTATTCCTTCATATAGACCAATAAGGGTAATACAAGATTATAATAGAACGTTATAAAATTTATAGACATTGCTACTTTTGGTTACAACACAATGGAAAGGAGAAACACATTTATCAACAAAGAAGAAAATGTAATTAAACATCTACAAATATTATCATTAAATTCTACTAGTTAAATTCTAAACAAATATAAATATATCGTGCTGAACCTACAAAAAGAGCAGTGCCTATATAGACAGATACCTGGACTAGCATATCATGTTGACGTTTTTGTTTCCGACTAGATTCGAGATGTTTTTGTAGTATTGCTTGTTCAGATGATATTCGTTGTAATTCAATAGCATCAGCTTCCGTTAAATTGCTACCTGTCTTCTTCAGTTGTCTTTGTTTACTGTTCAATGACTATACCACACAGAGAAAACAAAAAAGAACAAAACAATAATATAAAATAAAAAAAGCTAAAAGCCAAAATAAAATACCTTTCGAATTTTTCTTAATTTTTGAACTTCGGTTTCATAATAACGTAATTGTTGTGTTAAGATATTATTCTGTTGTTTAAGCCATTGCTCGTATAAAATTTGTGCCTGTTTATCTTGTTCAGTAACAATATTTTCCGGAGGTAGCGGTGGAGCTGGTGACAAATTAGCATTAAACATTTGCACCCTAGCTGTTACTTCTGTTGTTGGTGTTGGTGTTGGTACTGGTCTATTTTGAACAGCAGTTGTTTGCCATTGCTGTTGTGGTTGTTGTTGTTGTGGTGTCACACCACCACCGCTACTTCCTTTAAATAAATCTTTAGTTGAAAAAGATGTATTCGCTTGATTTTTCAACGCATCGAACAACCTACCCTGTTGTTGGTGTTGTTGCTGCTGCTGATTTGTGGCTGTATTAAATACATCCGCTTTTAATCTTTCAAAATCGTGATCATTTAATAATGTTGATTCTGATTCAACATTACTACTCGTTATATCCTGATTAGGGGGTTGAGGAGGGGGTTGTTGATTTTGTTTCTCTTGTTCGCGTTTCTCTTGTTCTAATAAATCTTCTAAGAGTAGAGGTTGTTCCTATATTTAAATTGTTATTTAGTGACAAGACGCTTTCATTTAAAATTTTTCTAGTTAAAAGTTTTTATAACGAGCATAATATGAACTTTTTTAATATATAGTTTAGGTCTGAGAATGGAGGTTTAGAACTACGGCCTTACAACAAAAAAGTTAGTGATGGATGCAAATCTTTTAATATTAACCAAAAAAAAAACAAAAGTCTTCAAGGATTTGAAAAAATAAATAAATACAATTTGTGGTTATTTTGTTAGATCTCACCTCAAGAAGCAGTGACCGACGCTGCATATGAGGATGCATAGGTATACCCTGCAGTTGCATAGGATTCATATGTCCCATTGGAAGATGACCAGGCTCCATTCTCAATCCCGACTACCACACACATGCAACAATACCGTACCGTACCTCAACCAATGTTAGTACTTTTTTGTTTTTTTTTTTTAATTCAAAAAAATCATTTTCAAGTAATAATACTACATTATTCTACTACTTAAAAATTCATTTAATCGTTAAAAAAAAATTAATTTCCAAAACATTTGCCACCACAATAAAAATACAGCAATAAAATTCAATTAAAAAAAACTCCGGACAATGAAAATTATTATAAAAAACATGCGAATAGTTTTTCAATAAATTTAACATACCTGAGGTGGTGGTTGTTGTGGTTGTTGCTGTTGTTGTTGTTGAGGAGTAGTACTACCAGGATATGGGGGTGGTGGACCTGGATATGGTGGTGGAGGTGGTGGAGCTGATGCCATTCTTGGCGGTAATCCAACCCCACCGATATGTAAGCCTTGAGCTGGTTGTTGGCCTTGTAAAGACATCATTCTGGGACCGTTTTGGCCCAAACTCATTTGGATTTTTGAGTTTTGCACTAATTTTTAAAGAAATAATAAAAATTTCAGTAATACGAATACTTTCAATAGCACATTCACCAAATTTATAAAAGCGTTAAATACGAAAACTGTTTAAATAATACTCCTATGTTTTTTAAATTGATTTTAGGTATAAATTATTGAGTATACTATACGTATATTATTGATAATTATTGAATGCATTATGTGCGATATTTAATACAATGATAGTTTGCATTAATTTGTAATATTTTTTAAGTTTGAGCATCCATCAAACTTTTAAATATTTAAAAATATGGTGGATATGCCACTAAGAAAACTGCTTTAAAAAATTTTAAAATGTGCTTATACGAATTGAAATATGGAATTGACACATAATTATACATAATAAATGATTATTATAGGAGTATTATAATTAGGAGTATTATTTATATGTATAATCATTATTCGAAATTATCAACTTACGTTGTTGTAAAAGTCGTTGATGATAATTTGGCGGCACTCTCAAATTGACTTGATTACTAGAAACAACCAAACCAACAATACCATCGGGTGTTTGCAGTTTTGAACCTGGTGGCATTGGCCTTCCTTGTGCAGCGGCTTGTTGTACTTGATGTAACATTTGCTGATAAATTTGCTGCGGTTGTAAATGTGGTGGCAGTGCCGTCTGTTGTTGCTGAGCCTGTTGTTGTTGATGAAGAACCTGTTGTGGTTGTTGTGTAGCTGTTAATGGAGGCGGCTGCATTCCAGCAGCGGGTGCCATCTTTGGAATAACACCTTGCAAATCTTTTTTAATCAACTGTTGTTGCTGTCCAGCAACAATTTGTTGGGGTGGCTGTTGCTGCTGCTGCTGTTGTTGTGGTTGTTGAGGTTGTTGCTGCTGATGTTGCTGTTGTTGTTGTTGTTGATTAACAGCTACATTCTTCATCTTGTTATCCTTCTTTATTGGCTCTTCCTCCAGTTCTAAATCCAAAATATTTGTTTTTTCGCCAGCTAACGCTTCTAATTCTGGATCAGCGTACGCTAATATATTAAAATCATTGCCCATTTCAGCTAATAAATCATCGTCGTTTTCGCCTAAACCACCTAGAATATCGCTAACACCCTGTAATTCGCTCATAGTACCAGTTTCTTGTTCTAATTTCTCCAATTCAGCTGTAACATTTTCAGGAATCTCCAATTCACTACTGGAACTCTCCATAGCATTTGAAGCTGGCGTTGTTTGCGGCCGTTGCAAAACATTTGTTTGCGGTATCGGCAATCTAGACTGCATTTGTTGTTCATTTGGTCTGTTCTGCAATTGTGCTTGCCTTTGTAACAACTGTTCATACTGTTCAACGCTCGCTGGTCGTACGTTATTCTGTGGAAAACGAACATTTCCTGGCAGGAATTGTTGTTGCGTTTGTTGTTGATTTTGGTGAACCAATCGTTGCTGCTTTAAAAAAAAAACAAAAATATATGTATAAGAAAGAATGCCCAAAAATTTTTTAATATTAAATACTTGTTGCTGTAACATGATTCTCATTCTTGGATCTAATGTTTGCGATCTTGGATCGATATGTTGCAATCTCATTTGATTCAATCCAGGCTGCCTAATACCAGTAATAGGTCCTGGAATTCTCGGACGAGCAATACTAGGCGGTAGTGGTTGTCTAAATGTGCCATCGACATTCGTATTACTCGTTGTTGTTGGCTGCGTCTCATTTTCTTGTTGTTCAATTGGTGGCCAAACACGTTGCTGTGTGTTACCAGTTGGCAAATCAATCTTTTTAAATTGTAATAAATCACGTAGATGTCGACTGATTTCTTGATCGGGACGTACGACATTCGTGAAAGTCTAAATAAATACAAATTAAAATTTAATTTATTTTCAATTACAAAACAACGCCTTTGTCAAATGTTTAAGAAGTACAAACCTGTTGTTGTTGTTGTTGTTGTGGAGTTTGCGGTTGTTGTTGCGGAGATGGTGGTGGCGGTGGTTGCTGTTGTTGTTGTTGTTGAACAGCACGTGGTGCAAATTGTGGTCTTGGTGTACCTGGTTGATGAGCATATGGATCAACAGGCGTCAATCTTGGTTGAAAACCGGGCTTTGGAGTTGCTGGCGATTGAGCATACATGTCATCCGGTGTTGTTGGAGTTTGTGGAAAATCGTGTGGTGATTTTGAGGGTGTCGGAGGTCGAATACTGTTCGGTTGTTGGATTTGTGGATGTGGAAATGGTGGAGATTTAATACCAAGAGTTAAAAATTGACGTGTATTCGGTGAAGGAGAAGCAGCTGGACTTAGTTCTTGTGTTGGTGTTGCTACTTGCAACGGACTTTGATGATCGGGAATGAAACCTGTTGGATCCGAAATTTGTCGATGCACCCTTGCTATAGCTATAAAACAACAAATAACCAACTAAGCTCAATTAGTTTAAAAATTTTTCTACCTTGAACACGTTGTTCATGTATAACATTCTGTTGTTGTTGAGCTTGTTGTTGCCTTAAAGCTTGTAATTGCTTCCATTGGCGTTCTTGTTCTGCTTCGCGAGCAGATTTTTGTTGTAATGCTATTTTTTCTTGGTCCTAGAATTATTTATATTTAAATTAACAACAAATGAAAATGCAATTAGGAATATAGTATTAAAAACTACCAAAACACTAAAAATAATCAAAAAATTTGTATTCCCAAATCAAAAAATATGTTGCTACAATCACCACTGGAAAATCAAATAGAAATTCTAGGCCATGCGATTAAGAAGTAAAAGAAAAACAAAATAATCAAAAAAAAAATATTAATATTCAAGTTGATAAAATGATTTTGAAAATTTGAATTGAAATTTCCAACACCTAAAGCAAACACAATTAAATATTGAGTTAGTACAAATAAAGAAAAAAAACCGCTCTGATATCTGATATAGGGGATAGGAATGGGATTAGGGCGGCAATGGAAATGAGTTTCTAAACGTTTCATATTCTGATCAAAAAAAAAGTACTACCAAACTTTTTACTAATAAAAAAATATATATAAAAACATTTAAAAGAGACAGAAAAATCGTTGAACAAAAAAATTGAAAAAGCTGCCAATCAGAGTATAATTAAACAAAAATAAATAGTGAAAAAATATATGCAATCATCATCATCATTATCACACACTGACAACGGCTCTCACCAGTGATTGAGGTTCATAATTTTCCTGACATAAGGAAGGTAGTGTGCGCATAATTTCTGAGGGTGTCAATACGCGGATCTGTTGATCCGTAGCTGATATATTATTACATTGCTGTAGTACTAAAGGACGTGGTGTTGTTGTTGTAGGATTATTATTGTTATTGTTCAACCCCTCATTAGTATTACTATTATTATTGGGCTGATATAAGGGATTTACTGTTACATTTGGTGCTGGACCAACATGATCACCAGGTCCAGCAAAATGTCCGTGCACAGTGAATTGTTGATGAGTAGGCGGGGAAATTGGTGTCGGAGGTGGAGGTGGAGGCTGTGGTGGTTGTGGTGGATTATTAATATTATTGTTAATCGTTGCGGGCGGAGAAACAGATACAGAGCTAGTGGAAGCAGTGGTTAGTGTTGGCGTAGGCCTCTGTTGTTGTTGTAGTTGTTGGGTGCACACCTCTGTAACTGTTGTTGGAGGAGGTGGTGGTGGAGGAACAGTTGCATTGACGGCCACAACAGCAGCTGGTGGTGGTGCTACAGCCGCAGCCGCCGCCACCACCGTCTGCTGTACAGTTGCTGCTATTGTTGTTGACTGTTGTTGCTGTTGTTGTACTTGTTGTTGTAGACTACTCATCACCAATGTCGGTGGTACTACTACTGTGGTATTTTGCTTCGGTGATTGATTTGTTGTCGTGATGCTATTATTATCCTTGGTGGTCTGTGACTAAAGGGGCGTGACAACACACACACATATGTACTATTTGTTCTAATTAACTTAATTTTAATGTTTATATTTTATTATTCACTTGATTTGTTTTGCTAAACTAGTTAGGTTCACAAGCGTTACATGCTTAAGGCCACATATATAATATATTTTAAAAAAAATGTAATAGTAACACTTGAGGCTGTTAGTGACAACCCGCAAGCTCGGTATTTGATTTTTGTTTGTGAGCATGCCATACTAATCAGACACAAATCGAATTTATGTTAAAAAATAGTGAGTTTTTCGCCATAATTTCACTTCCTTTATTACGTAAAATGGAGAACTTTAATAATTTTGAATTAAAGATATTTCCAAAATAGTTATACAGTAAAGAAAAAAAAATTCATAATAATTCTAATATATTAAAGTTCCTCATTGCGTTTAAATTCAACAAACAGTCTAAAACAATGAAAAAGCTTACCTGTTGTGCTTTTTTCATCCTCAATTGACTTCTATTATCTCTTGCCTTTTGCAAGTACGGCGCTTTTTGATCCTGATTCAAAGTACGCCATTTCTTAATCATATTCTTATATCTGTCATTCCAATTTGGAAATTCTGTTTTCCATTCTGGATGATTTAAATTGGCATAAAGTACAGCTGAAATTGTTGCATCACCACCTAATGCTTCGTCAGCTTTCATTTTTTCTGATGAACGTTGATTATAAGTACTTGGAACACCAGCTGTACTGGCTGTGTCCAATTCAGGTTGTGAATCAGTATTTGATATCCATGGACTGGGCGGTTCAGAGAACGCAGGGCTGAACTGTGGGCTACTGTTTATTAAAAAAACAAATTTAATTAAAAAGCAACAAATTTTAAAAACATTTTTTATTACTTGCTATACTCTGAATGATATGGTGATTGCGGTGGAAAACTCATAGGTGAACTAAGACTATTTTGTGAAACATTTTGTAAAGTATTCGGTCGTATTGCTGACGTATTAATATGTTGTTGTGGTACTGGTGTTGGGGGTGCTGAATTCGTTTGATTTGTATAAATATTATTTTGCATTGGAAATATACTACTTTCTTGTGATTCCTGAGATTCATCAGTTAATACACCTTTAAATATATCATCACTATTTATATTCGGTATTGATTCCAAATTAAAATGCGTTCCCAATATATCACTTAATTCATCTTTGGTATCTTTTGAATTACTTGAACTACCCAGCGTATCCAATTCATTATCATCTGCTAAATTTGAATCACCTAATGCTTCTAATGTATCCGTATTTTTGGTTAATTCATCATCATCTTCATTTATAATACTGTTAACTAAATCTGGATCTAATAATTCGCCTGGTAAAGCTAAAACATCTTTTAAGTCTTCCGTATTTTCATCATCTTCGTCTTTCGGTTCAATTTTACTAGTTTGTTGTTTATTTATTGTTGTACTAGTTGTAGCTTTCGTTTCTAATACATTTTCTTTAACTTGTTTTGCACTAACAGCTGCCACTGCTTTTAATTCATCTTGTGACAATTGAATCGATTTATATTTATGTTCTTTTTCTTCATCACTGCTGGAACTCTCCATTGCTTTTTTATAATCAAATCCATCCATTAAATCTTTGCCGAAAAATGCTTCTTGCAAATATGGCGGGAAAGTTTCCGCTAGTTTACTTTTCATTTTTCTTCTTACTGGTTTCCTCCTCGGTTTATCCCCACCATCACCAGTCAGTAAAGGTTGTGGAATATCAGAACTTGAAGTTTGTTGACCAGGTAGAGTATCAATATCATCATTATCCACACTTCTGGTTCCTCGAACACGTACTAAAAATCCACCGATGCCCAATTTTTGTAAATTTCTTTGTCTTTTACGTCTTAAAACGCTGACTCCGCTTTCCATCGTATAAACTGTGAAGCCATCTGGCGGTGGACCGTCTTCTTTTGTCCAAATCATACCTTCTTTATATAATTCTTGTGGTTCATCTTTAACATCAACTAGTTCCAATTTCGCACTATCTTCCAACGAATTATCAGCACTTCCACCAGCAACAACTGATTCAATTGTCGCCATAATACCAGCCTCTTTATCTTGCACAGTAGGCAATCGTTTTCGCTTCTTTCGCGTTCCATGATATTCCATTGATAATGATTTTATCAAACTATGTCCAGATTCGCTCAAACAAACACCATCAACAAAATAATTCGTATTTGATTTCATTTCTGGACTTTTTGTCGGTGTTGGTGGCTTAATTGCACTAGATTGCACCATATGCGGTGGTGGTACGTCCCTTGGACGACATAATAAACAATTGTAGCCTTCTTCAGCACATTTTTCAGCATCTTCTTCGGATTTTATAAAATCGCATGCACCATGCAACCAACGTTCACATTGTACGCATTGTATGATTAAATCACCTTCACTGTATGGTTCTGTACAACTTGGACAAGTTACATGAGACGCACATGGACCGCATTCAGTGCAACTGTTCATCCAAGTGCAATTAAATCCGGGATCAGTTGCACCGCATGTTTGACAAATGGCACACCACTTGCATTTCCAATTGCCGTGTGGCACATAATCTAACGGCGGATCCATGCAGTAGATGTGATAAGAGACGTCGCAATCGTCGCAGAGGATTAAACGGCCCTCGTCGTGACGCTGTCCGCAACCCTCACAAACTGTACAATCTAGACATCTGAAGGAAAATGTAGTGAGTTCAATTCAGAATTGGAACAAAAATTGATAAAAACAATTATTAAAAAAAAAAACAAATCAAATCTAATAGAAAATTATGAGAAAAATCACTTGACTAATTACTGTTGTGAACTTTTTTTAGTTTGTAAATAAAATATAAAATAAAATCGTTATTCATTATTACTCTTTTTGTATTTATTTATTTACCTCCATCCTTTTTGTAGAATAACTTTTGTAACTTTAACATTAACACAATACGGATGATAACACTGTCCACATTGTACACAACTAATTAAACAACCCTCTTGATCCGTCCCCAATGCACCACACATCACACAAATATCCTGCGTTAAAACAAACTTATCTTTTGCTGAACACAGAACTAAACGGTTCTCTACACCCGGTTCTTCATCAGTTTTTCCATCAGATACAGGCCTTTGTAAGCCAACACCAGGCACACCAAATATACCGCGCATTTTTGATTTTGGCCCCCGTTTCCGGCCAAATTCAGTTAAACGTTGTCGCTTCATAAAGCCAACTTTGCCCGGCATACCTTTGCCAACGCCTTTCGGCCGTCCAGGCATTCCAGTTGGATAACCCAGTCGCTTTTTTGCAATTTTACTAGCACTGTATGGTTTACCTTTCCCTAAGCCGATACTACGTATCGTATCGTCAGTGTATGGCATATCATATTCAACAGAATCATCACATAAAGATTCTTGTGAACCAGAAAATTCACCAGGATCATCAGTGCCTATAAAAACGGTTTGTTAAACATTGAAAACTCGTTTTAAAAAATGTATATGTTTACTTGTACGTTTACCAATAGCTGCTCTATTCGGTTGACTTAAATTTTTACACATTGAACAAACGTATTCATATTCTGGATGAGATTCTTTTCTTTGGTGGTAAGTTATTAAATCTGCTTCTGGATCACATGTACCATGCACAAACCTATATCATACGATAAAAATAACATTCGTACTCGAATATACACAAATAGTTGTTCAATGTCAGACGGCTTAGATAAAAACCGCGTTCGGGCAAAGTTTTTTTGTGGCTAGGTAAAAAAAAGGCCAAATAAAAAAACACGTGATGATGCAGTAGGTAATAAATAGATTAAAATGATATTATACAAGTAAAATTTGATACGTAATTGAAAGTGATTGATTAAATAATATTTTAAATTCTTATCTTTATCATTTTATCAAATATTATCAAAAAAATTAAAATGTGATATTAGTTAATTGCGAGGTTAATTGTGTACTTACTTGCGACATAGTGTACATTGGACCATTTCTCTGTGTGCGTGTGCTCTGTAGGCTCGATGGCACAATGGACAACAAAATCCTTTATTTCTTTGCTGGTAACACGAATCACAAACTGTATAGTGAGCGTGCCAGCGTGAAGACAAACCGGCACCAGGCGTTCTTGAACCACAATCGCCGCATACGCGACAACACTACAACCAAAATCCATCATCCACAAGAAGTTTTTTTACCTTACAACAACTATACGTACCCGACACTTCCAGCCGTATTTCGGTATAGAAGTAACAATTGGTCGTTGGCAACTGGCATGATACACTTTATCACATTGTTCGCATGTCATTAATTTCGTTTCATCACCAATTACCCGACATACTTGACAAATTCGACATTTTCTGCATTGCCATCCAGCACGAACGCCTGGCAATTGAGCCAAACCAACACAACAGCCGTGATAGTGAGTGCCACAAGTCGAACAGAACATCAAATTAGCAATATCACCCAGAGTTTTGCAAGTATAACACACAGAAGCTGGAAAACAATCAGAATACATTAAGTATCTAGACTTCTACTAGCTTAATTTTATATATTTATCAACAAATTCAATTCAAAATTGTTGATATATTTCCACAGCATTAAATCTAACTCAAGAAATTATTAATTATGGCCATGCAAACTGAACAATTTGATTGAAAATGAGTTGAAATGAAGTGTAAAATAAGTCCATTGAATAGATAATTACATTCGCAGACTAGAGACGCCTGTCCGAGATGATTACTACAAAACGTAGTTAATGAGCTGAACTCTTGAAAGGCACCAGAAGCGGTTGCACATGGATAATGGTAATTTTTCGCACAACCGTCCATTTTACATGCTAAACTGGCTCCGTAATGATTACAGAATGAACACTTTTTGGAAGAACTTTGTAATACAACCTGATCTACATTTTCTAATGCTGAATTTTCTGTTTAAAAATAAAACTGTATTATTAAAAACCGTAAAAATGACCAGAAAGTACTACTACCATTTTTAACGACACCATCTGACCATAAAGCACAACTTCTATGGACATAAAATTGCCCATTCGATTCAAATAGAACAGCAACATCGGGCTCTTCATTGTATCCGATAATAGTTAATTCATCGACATATTCACTAGTCATCGATGGATGTCTACATTTATTAAAGCTCTTCTGTCGGCGACATGTGACTGGCCCCCTTGGGCTTTTATCGCCCAATTCGCGTTCCGGTTGGGCAACAATATCGCCACTATTTTGATTTTGCTCAGACACGACAATCCGTTGTGGTATAAAACCATCTGGACAGTTCAAACGCAACAACTCCCCTTGTCCCAATTGACTACGTTCGCCCAAATTACAAAAAGCGCACACCTTCCCTGGCCACTGTTCAGGGGCGTATGGCAGCTCTTCCGGCAATGGTTTCTGTTCTGTGGTGAAAATCAGTGCACCAGTTTCCGGATCGAGCATGGGCTCGTCAATTAGTGATGGTTGCATGTACAGATCGGAGTCCGTACGATCGAACTGTTTAAATCGGCGTGCACCTCCACCTCTTGGCATACCTGGTGGACGGACGCGACGCACTCTATTCACCCCGCCCAAACTCTGAGTGGTCCTTCGTGCCGGTTTGCCACCTTCACGACGTGGTCTACCACGTCCACGTTTGATGTTAAGTGGTTTACCAGTTGGTAGATACAAAGCCGGCAGTTCTTCAGTGTTTGGTGGTGATGAGGTGACTGAAGTGGCCGTGGATCCAGGACCAGAAGAGAGTATAGGGAATGGTGATGATACAGGTTCATCGATGATGTCTTCATCATCATCGTCCAAATCAGAACCATCAGCATCATCTAGATCCATTAAATCGTCAGGATCCAATGCCGTTGTAATATCGTCCATTGTTTAAGAACTAAAATGATAATAGACAAGATAAACTAACTAAACTAACATCAAGGTTATAACAAGTAACAACAATCTTGGTAAATTAGCAACATTTCGATTTAAGTAATTGATGACTAGAAGTGTATAATGAAATCGCTGAAAGTTTCTGTGAATTTTTTGGTGATAAGTTGGCTGTGAAATGAGTTTTTCAATGGAAGTAAAGCCAACTAGATATTGAAGTTAATTAAATTGTGATTACATTTCCAGCGCCATGACGATATTTGTATGATGCCGATTCAAAAACGCGCACACAATTCTTGTGATAATATTATTTCTTTCACATAAAATGTATATAAATTTAATTGGATTTTGATCAAACTTACATTTGAATTATTATTTTTACATGTTAAAAAATTTAAACATATCCCAACAATATAAAAAAGTCACTAACTAGTTAAAAGTGGGAGAGACCATCTCTTCGTTTTGGACGATTCATTACGAGGATTATCCATACTGCCAACATATTTGACGAAAATCCCTAGACAACGAGACAATTCGAGACAATTTTTTGCCCATTTTTTTGTCTGATACTCAAATTTTTTGAGCTTCTTTAACGAAAAACAGGTTTTGAAGTAATCAGAAGTTGGTTTTTACTGTTTTTTGCCACAATTTCTAATAAACTGAGTAAATTAACGTGGTAAAGAGTATTGCAGATTACCACCTGAAACCCAAAAACCCTATATACAAGCTTTTTTTATGTATTGGTTTCAAAAATGGGCGCCAATAATGTGGAGGAATTTATAAATAAAACAATATTTACATTAAGATGCAATTTTATTAAATCAATATAATTTAACGATCTACCTGCATTAAAATATCTAAATTGGTAATTCTGATATATACATATATGTAATAATCATAAATGAGACACAAAAGTACATAAACTTTATGATCCATTATTTTTTATTTTTGAGACAGTTAAGTTAAAATTGTAATAATTCATTTTCATCTACGAGTATTACTAAATGTTTAATAATAATATAATGAGCAAAGTGAAATAGAGCCATTCAAAATTTCCATTCTATACACATCGTAAAACAATATAATCATTTTTTAATTTAAAAACCTATTCTCTTAACACATAATCAGCCTCAACACATAAATTCTAAAATTTACAATATAAGTTTACATATCACGTCGTATCTCCTAAATATTTTTATACCAATAAAGGTAATTTATGCTGTAATAATACTTTTATTTACGAAATATATAATTTAAAAACAGTTTAAAAACGACAGTAAATAATAAAAAAGTTGATTTAAAAGTTTGTTTTAGTTTTTTCTGTTTACGTATGCCAAAGAAAATATTTAACAAATTTTTTGGCACATCGGGACGGAGGATCTAAAAAGAAATCAATAATCTACATATACATATATATATATACTTATGTGTTTCGAAAAAAAATATTTGTTTCTTATTAAATATTGAACGTGATATGTTTATAGTTATTATCCCATATTCATAATAAAATAAATAAAAATAGTTAATTCAATTTTTCAGTCTTAATTAAACATTCCAAGATGAATATCATTCGATAATTATTACTTAACAGTTTGTTTATCAACGCTTTTTATCGTAATAAGTAACAAATATTTTATTGTTCCAATAATATATACATTTTTTTATATAATAGTATTGTGGATAAAAAAAAACATATCATAATACATTTTTTGTACAATACGAATTATCATTGACGTAAAAGAACGATACGCAATATACATAAATATGTTTTTTATTGCAGAAAACTGTTAAATAATTGCACGTAAATTCTTGTTTGTTCCGTTCAGAATAATTTCTAGGCCCTACAAAATCAAAAAAACTACATATATATATATTTTATTTTGTATGGTGACTGTATAATAAGCTAATTTATCATCAAAAACATTCTTCTAACAACGATGATTCAGTCTAATGTAATTACATTTCAATGTAATGAGATTTTAAATATAGGAAAAAAATTTGTGTTGATAAAAAATAATCTGCATACACTAAACAACTATTTTTATAATAATCTATAGTCTTATAATTATGTAAATCATGCAAATAATATAACCGTCTATAAAATTATCACTAGAGCGCTTTTTTTGTTCTGATTGTGAATAACGAAATTGATCTTTCCAAAAAAAATAATAAAAAATTTAGGGAATTTTTTGTTTTAAAGATCAGCTACTGGTCATCCTTTCTCTTCAGTTGGCAATACAATTGAAACTGATTTTCGGGGACCATTATTTCTTTGGACTGGTACTGTTTCAAAATGCGAATCTACAAGTCTTTCTTCATCTGGTACTTGGACTAGATTTGCACTCCTGCAACATAAAAAAAAAACAAAACATATGGATGAAGCAGTAAAAAACATAATATTTATAGACTAATTATCTTTTGGAGGGTTTCCACGTGTTCGGAATACACGCGAACCTACTTGAGAATGCATAAATGATGCATAATGCAGTTATTTCAACGTCAAAACTTTATCTAATCTTGTAAACTTTTGCACAAAATCGAGTTTTATTCAATATACGAACCTTTCAAATGCTAATGGGGGCGGTGTGGGCGTCCTAGACAATGGAAAACTGGCCACTTCTCTACTCCCTGTCAACGATCTAATCGACCCAAACGGCTGATCGGGCGACATTTGTGCTGAAGGCGCAACAATACCACTGAAACAATATAATAAATTTTACCCCACTGTAACAATTTCCATTTAATTGCTTGTTAGTGGTTTATTTCATATAAATAGGCCACTAGTATGATGGTATTCTCAATATTAATTATTCATCAACAGCAAAAAAATATAACGTCAGGTGTATAAAAATACAACCCCGACTTCAAAATGTTATTTTATGATACAACAACTGTTCAAATTTTAAATTATTATTATATTGTACGTAAAAAAACTTGGCATAACAACAAGGAAATTTATTCTAATTTTTGTTATTCAAAATACATATATGTAAAAATATTGTTAATTTTATTCATAAACAACAAATTAAGTAAACATTTACAAAGCTTTTTACCCCCTATTGTTCATCCTAATATATATTTTTTCAGTTCGTTTACTACCTGAATCGATAATTAAGTTTCGTGCAACACGCAGACAGTCTTAAGATAAAATTAGATATTAATGTTGTTCTTAGAATATAATAAATCATCTGTAAAATTTTATAAAGAAAAAGAAAATATTTACTTATGTAAGATATCATGTTTTTTTACAACTCTATTTATATAGGCATACAATTTTAAAATGGAATTATTTAGATTATATGTTAATGGTATTTTCTAATACCGTAACGAAATAACTGTAATTTCCTTTTACTAGACAAAAGAAACAAAACTAGATTGCAAGTATGAATCAAACATTTAAACAGGAAAGTTGAATACATATTTAATAATATAAGATTCTGGAGTTATTTCGATTTTTATTTATAATTTTTCTTGAATGAATGCGATGTAAAGTTTCCTTTCTTAAGGGTCCGTTTAAAAATTCTTGCAACTTAGCTATGATAAAAACAAAAAAGTTCGAAACTCGGTTCGAAATAAGATAGACGTATATATAACAAGTGATTTAGGTATAAATGTTACATTTGTGACGATGTTATGATGTTAGGATGTTAAACGGCTGTTAAATTATCGAAAATTCGCTATTTGTAGACCTTTCGTAGAATCCATCTCACACATTAATTATTGTATAAATCAATTTGAGAGTAGTTGCTAATGAAAGACAAATCTTTATTCTATGGGGGTACAGAGCCCAAATTTTAGATTTCATCTTATAAGTATTAGATATTTTATCCACAAATCGCTCAATTAAACACCCAACTTTGGGCGTTAATTACAATGTTAATAGGTCCATTTTTAAAAATCGGGCGCTGTACCCCCATAGTATAGACCTTTAACTAACACTCTGTAAAAAAATTTTTGAAATATATAGAAAAACAATGCAGTGAGACGGATTCTTGTAACACTCTACATTTCCACCATTTAAAAGGCCCCTTAAGAAATATCTGAGCCCCAACAAATATGTATATCAAAATTAGTACCTATTAGTATAGTGATAGTCTCAATCTAGCTAGCCATAAATTAGATGATATATATAAACATACGGAAAAAATTAAAAACCAACAACCATTTATATATGCACATTTCAAAACATCTTTCTTGAGTTATCTTCTAATAATCATTTTATTTGCCTACATCATTTTTAAACT
>SSSI01004688.1:0-10202 GCA_004796505.1 Oryzaephilus surinamensis | reverse complement strand
GAAACTTTTCTCTTGTCACCACAGATAGTAACTGTGGTAGAAAATGGATGGAAATTTCTTTTTGTTTTATTTCATATATAAACTTTGTCGAGTACATTGTTTGAAAAATTCACAGGATATATCAAATGAATCAATTATTTTAATACCACTTAAATATACGCTAGATTAGAGAGAGAAGTGACTTAAGGGGCCTTTTAAATGGTGGAAATGTAGAGTGTTACAAGAATCCGCCTCACTGCATTGTTTTTCTATATATTTAAAAAATTTTTTTACAGAGTGTTAGTTAAAGGTCTATACTATGGGGGTACAGCGCCCGATTTTTAAAAATAGACCTATTAACATTGTAATTAACGCCCAAAGTTGGGCGTTTAATTGGGCGATTTGTGGATAAAATATCTAATACTTATAAGATGAAATCTAAAATTTGGGCTCTGTACCCCCATAGAATAAAGATTTGTCTTTTATTTGCAACTACTCTCAAATTGATTTATACAATAATTAATGTGTGAGATGGATTCTACGAAAGGTCTACAAATAGCGAATTTTCGATAATTTAACAGCCGTTTAACATCCTAACATCATAACATCGTCACAAATGTAACATCTATACCTAAATCACTTGTTACATATACATCTATCTTATTTCGAACCGAGTTTCGAACTTTTTTGTTTTTATCATAGCTAAGTTGCAAGAATTTTTAAACGGACCCTTAAACTTGATGTGATGTGTTTAATGTGTGCGAATATATTTTTTGATTATTAGTGAATGTGTGTGAAAAATTAAATCACAATCGATTATCCAATAGGTAAGTGTATCCATTAGTTTAAAGAAATTTATTTAAACTAATTTGAGTAACTATAACACATTTAACTTGAAGAAATTATAAGGAATGGATTCAGTTAAAATCAGGGTTTAATAATTTTAATTCATGTCTTTGCTCTATAAAATTTTAACTAAAGCTTAATACAGAATTGATCTGATTACACATTAAGTTGCCAGGTGTAACAATGAAAAAGTGTACTATTTAGAAATTCCAAAAATACAAACCAAAATATACCTAATGATTGTTTTGGTCCTTCTTATCCCCAAACAGATTGTTAACAAACTTTTATAATGATCGGTATGTTTTTACGTTTTGTTATTAAAATCGTCCGTGTTAGTGGAAAAGGTATGTAACAGGTTCTTTTGTTTGTTTCTTTTTATCAGTGTGATGATATTTAATTGGCTAATGTTATTTAAAAAATTAAAGAATATACCTAGATGTTGTCCACTGATATTTTAAATTTTTGTTTTACTACAAACGTTATACATCAATTTTATCTATATGTGAAAGAATTTATTTTGATATCCTTTTTGTTTTCTAATCTGATCTTTAAAATTGTTTTGGTTGCTTAACATTCCATACACCAGACAAAGATATATTTTTAAAGAATATATTCCAACTGAATGCTATTTCAAATTGAATTTCTTTGCAAAATAAAATTTAACCATATTTTAATTTAGTCTTCATCTGCATTTATATCTTCTGTACAAATATTAACACTTTTATATAATGGAAATGAATTTCCGAAAGGTCATTTTGACGTCTATATAAATGCAGAAGGCAATTTTGTGGCTAAGAGAGAGAGACGCGCCCCTGTTGGCGATATAGCGTGATCAATTTCTGTTTGGTGGTACAGGATGGTGGTAAAAAACGTCGAGAAAGAGAGACGAGGTATTATATTAGTTTTTTGATGTGTTATAAATTGGTTTTTGCAAGCAGGTTTGGGGTGAGATTTGCACAAGTCCATCCGCACACGCACACACAGACACACACACACACACCAAACACGTCAAACAAGGCGAAGGCACCTGTCCTTTGTGGATTGCTTAAGGCTATCTAATAATGACTTCATCAACGGCGGTCAGTCAGTTGGTTATTTCGAATACTCGATCCCCTACAGTCAGCCACATTGAAAATGATCTCAATTACAAAAGGAATTCAGTTAATTGTACAGTATTGTTAAATTTTTTCTCATTTGAATATATCTTATATATGATGGTATGAGAAGAAGTTGAAGAAATTGCTTTAAAGCCAATTCGTGCTTTTTTTCACTGTTACTAAATTTGTGGGTTGTAAAAGTCAACACTAGCAATTTTATTTTGTAGCAATTGCCTTTAAATTGGTACATCATTGAATCAAAAGTTGACCATAGTATAGAAGAACACAGTTAAGAAACATATCCGCCGGCCATAACTTCTAACTTCCTCCCCACTGACTTGTTTATTTTATATTCGGCCCTAAGAAAATAAAAGAAAAAACTTACCATCAAGTATTTCGATGACGTGATGATGTTTATTATTATGGGGTGTTTAAACAACACAACATAAGGCGTATATAACAACGAAATGGACTATTTAATGTGTATTATAGTGTTTTTTCTTGAATAAATACTTAACAACTTGAAGGATCGAACGCGCTTGTTAATAGAAACACTTTTTAAACAATATAAATTGTATCTTTTGGGAGGTTTTAATTTTATTTAAATTGAATCAGTTGAAAAATGTATCTCAATGAGCTCATTTGTCAAAACTTGTATTAACACAATATGTACCTACATATCTAATAGTACCTACTTATATCTTTATATATGTTAAATATCAGCCTGTCAGAAACAGTAAATAGTAAGATCACCCAGAAACATAATTAAACTACATTTCTGTCCTTATATACACATATAAGATCATAAGATGGACGTGTATATGTATCTGTCAAGATTTTATTATAAGATTATAATTGAAATATGTGTGTATACATTCTATTTCTATTAAATACCAATGTAATTAAAAGAGTTAGATGTAATAATAAGGATTGTTGAACAAGATCTTCAGATAAACTGTATTAATTGCTAATAAAATTCAAATTGAATCTTTATATAAATAAAATAGTAACTTAAAGGACATATTTTGCTGACAAATCGTTTCAAGTTGTAAAACAGTTGACAGTTTTTAGATGAAATAAATACTTTTTCGTTAAGTTCTTCCCTTTGTTGAACTTTTAATTAAGCTGCCAAGTCAATTTGTGAAAGTTGCATCCCATTTGAAAATGGCTGCAAGTTTGATTTGAAGTTCGTTCTTCCGTTGACACAATTAATTTGAGGTAATTAGGCTTGCTAGGGCAATTAATATCAATGCGAACGTCAAAGCGATGAGAAACACTAAAATCCAGTTAAATAAGAACGAACAAGAAAAAAAAATGCCATCGAGAAAGAAGCAATCAAATAAGAGCCATTTTGATTTTCTAATTGTTCATTGTTCTTGTGATACGACAATTTCCTTTTTGGCCTTTCTGCTTTTGTTGCGTTTTTTTTCTATATATTATCTTTTACAGATGAATGTGCAATACTTTTTCTCGTCACTGTGTTCATTGTTTGAGAAAATGAACTCTCACAGTCGTTTTGAAGACGGAATCCAGTTAAATTGAATTTTAAATTTTTTATACATCTAGCTGGAATGCCTGTTTAAATATGATTAAAACGTTCTGTGAACGTTTCTTTTTTTTAGTTAGCAACAAATGAATAAATAAAGACATGTGTATGTCGATTGGGGAACAATAAAAAAACTGTGTGTGTACAATATAGAAAAGGCCACACACAGTCAGTCAGTGTGCAAATATTCTAACATGTCTAAACCTCCCGTATGTATAAGTTATTCAAAGAACAAAGACTATTTGTTAAAATTGTACGTCCGTTATTGACATCTTATTTATAAGGTATTGAGAAATCGTTTTGGTTATAGGCCACCTTTGGTGAAGAATGACTGTTAACAAAGAATCTAACATATTTCGGACTGCACACAAATAAATTCGTGGTTTTTCAAATTAAGTTCTGGTTTTCCCATTTTTCTGTCGATTCAATATTATTATATGTAAATTTTGGCAAAATAAACAATAATCCGCTCTTTTTGTTAAGTAAACAGCGTTTTTGAATGAAACAGAATACGCTAAATCCAAAACCGTTTATAGAATTTAATTTTAACTTTTTAACCTTTCAAATTAGTAAAACAATCTTAACAAAAAATCGATACAATGTACTCCAATCGCTTTTTTATAGGAAGTTTGAACAATAGGGAAAAAAACACAATTTTCCACTCAATATATAGACTTTAGAAACTTTAGATAGCTTATACGTTTATTTACACATCTTTTATAATAAAAGCAATTTTTCTGTTATTGTTCTCAACAGAATGAAATTGTTTATACGATATATATCAAACGAATTATAACAAGTAATAATTTTGTACAAGCTAAAACACACACCAAGATCTGTATGATTCTTCACCTTCAAGGTGGTCAGAGGCCTTAAGCGTTTCCACAGAATTTATCGTCGTTGTTTATGAACTCTCATATAGAAGACGACTTGAATATTTAGTATACATAAATAACCATATATCAGAATTGTCTGTCTGATATTCTTTTTATTAAGTGCCATAATTACAATCCTATCAACATGGTACCTATGTAAGAAGATAATAAATGAAATGTTTTTCAGAGTCATAGAATGGATTTATGGGTTTTGATATAAAAACAATAGAATACACCCAGTCATTTATATCCTTGTGTGCCTGTCTTTACCCAATTACAGGTGTTTATGGGTTTTACGGTGTTTTTTAACATTTTTTTTGTCGTTAGTTATAGCTTGATATACTATACCTGTGGTTAGAGGAATAATGAGATAAAATCTAATAGTTGATGTTTCAATTAGTTCCAGTTTCAAGAACTGGCCATAATTACCGATCGAATGTCTATACAGTATTAATTCTATTGAAAGATAAAAATATGTTTTTTTTTTTGAAAGTTATTTGTTGGTATACGCGATATATATAATATTTTCTTTGGGGAAAATGTTCATAACCAATTATTTTCAATTCCACTTCAAGTTGAAAAGAATTTATTATTTTTACACTAATTATTTCTTGTTCGTAGTTTCCACTTATATTTTTAAACTAATTTCGTAAAGCTGCTTTTGTTTAAGCAGTTCCTTTAACTTGGATAAAGGAAATTTTACCTATTGTTCAAAATTTCTTTCACTGAAACGAAATTACTGAAACAACTTTATGTTTGTAGATTAAAGTTGCTTATTATATATTTCATCTAGTCTTAAAACTTGTTAAATAATGCTTATAATACACATTTGCAATAAAGTTTCTAGTTTTGTTGTGTGCACAATAATAATATAGTGGATATTTTTATTTTTCATATTTTCGATTCGAAAAGTTTCCCTATTATGTATTATATTATATCGATTTAAAAAGAATTACATAGTAAGAAAGGAAATAATAAAATGATTTATACAAAATTTAAAATTTTATCGTTATTTTGTGTATATATCAGCGGTAACACATGGTTCTCCTTTTATGTTACTCGGCTGATTGTTATTTTATAACCCAAACTTGTTGGCTGGAACATTCTTGAATATATAATGAGTATAATAGTACTAAGAGTGCTATAGCTTAGCCCCAACTGGTTAAAAAATTATTTCAAACAGCATATCCAATCTAATGACAAACTCACAAATCTAGTCAAAATCATCTCGTGACTAAATTACATCACTATAATTTGTTTTTGTGTTTTTTCTATATAATAATAATACTTCTTACCTTATTATTAACTCGGTAGCCACAAACTCGAGCTGAAGAGATGCTTTAAATTTCGCTGACCGCTAATAATAATCTCTTTCTATACGTATAATGGTGTTCATAACATTTTGTTCACTTTTTTTTCACCGTGATTCCAAGTTGTTATTATAAATTTATGAGACAGGTGAAGAGATAATAACTTAATGTAGGAATATATGACTATATGACGAGATGAAACCCGATTTACACCATCCCTAATGTGGTTTCTTTACGAAAGTGCCGACCAAATGCAATCAGGAATACGTATATGAGTTTGCAGTTTTTTTAATTTAATAATAACTATTACTAATAAAGTTTTTTTTCATTCATCAGTTATTGAATTTTAATGTGTAAAATTTTTCATTGTGTAAAAATTTCTATCCTTTTATTTAGAAATGTGAAAGCTGTGTTTGTACAAATGAAATCTGAAAACAAATTGAGTTGGGAAATGTTCTTTTGTTTATAAATGTATATATATGTATATATTTGTGAATTCTATTAACATGTTTTGTGCTATTGTTAAAGATAAACCTAACGAAGTAAACCATTTCAAATTAGTGTAATTATAAAGCGGTTTGTTTTGCCATGTATTAAATTGAAATTTATTGTTATACACAAAATTCGCAAATAATGTTTACGTTTACGAACAAGTAGATATTATTTATTTAGAATATGTATTTTATACAAATATGAAATTACATTATGTATACACCACAAACGAATTTTATATATATGTATATTATACATATATGTATTCATTTTGTTTAACGAGCTTGTAAAATATAAACGTAACAACACGTACGTTTTAAAACAACATATTCATGTATGATAATTTTAAAATTCACCACTAAGTACTTTTAAATATTCTAGTGCGGAAATTTTTTGTAATTACTTGTGCTTACATTTTAACTGGCTCTCTTTTTTTTCTAATTTTAGTTTGGAATAAAAAGTATCTTGTAATATAGTTCTTTTATGGCCTAATTAGAAATATTCTTCAAAGTTTGGACAAAAACATGAATATAAAACAACAAAATTGCCAGTTGAATTGAATTTAAATAATTAACCGTAATATTAACATAATGTAAATGTCCGACAACATTTTACAATCTTTTTATAACAATAAAATGTGTGACAGTTCAGCTGCTACACACCACAATACTTCTTCAATTTCCCAAAAGATAATTAAAAAGGTGTTAAATTGGCCATATCAGGCAATGTAGCGTTATTAAAGAAGCTACTGTACAAGGTGATAGATCATCACCATTGTCAACGCCTAATGATAACGCCATAACATAACAGAATATATAATATACCAGAGGTAAATCAACAACGAACAACAAATTAATGCTACCATGTCATAAAACCATCTCATCCATAACAAAACCCATCCACAGACACTCCCAGGCACTGTGACAGGCCGAACTACTATGAGAAATGGAATCAATTTAAATATTTTTCGTAGTGAAACATTTTGAATAACTTTTAAATCGTCTGTTTGAATAATTGTTTATTTAAACAATATACAATTTTCTGATCATATCGTTTTACAGGGGTATGTCTATTGTTTTGGTTAAAAATTCTACGAAAATTATGATATAAAAACTTTATGTCGATTAGGTAGTTAAAAAGTTGTTAAAGAATGAATAATTATTTGAATAATACAGGCGATGTTTATGTAAATTCCACTTATTTATTAGCAGAGACGAGTAAGTTGTAAAATATATATGTTTAAATTTAACATCATGGGAAAATATTTGTGTAGGCTAGCTGTAAATAAGAAAAAAATATATTCTGACATTCAAATATTCTGATATTCAAACTTATAATAACTATTATTAATATTGAGTGAAATTTGTAGGTGGTATAAAGATGCTTTCAATATAAAGATTCCAAAATAGGTACAACGTTGTGTATAGTAACTTTTTTGATAGTTTTGGCCATCTAAAATAGTTATTATATGAAAGGGGAGAAATAAAATCCTTGAATTTGACTGCAATTTTGTTGTTAAATATCATTTTCAAGTGTACCCTTTTGTTACAATAGAAACTTTTACGTTTATTTTATGTGGGTAAGTTAAATGATCTCGACTGTAAATATTTTATTCTTTCGGGAAATTGCTATCAACCACACGGAAACTGTAAAACATTATTTTCCATTCAACAATAAAATGTAAGCACATAATTACTAATCAAGAAAATTGGACAAAATGTTGACATACTCATACCGCAATATTTTCAAAACGGACATTCAATTTCAAATTTATCAACATGAACTGTTAAATTGCATCCAATATGGCATTTTGATGCGGTATTCTTATCGATAAATATCATTACGGGGTTAGATTGAATCATTCTTCTATAGTAATATATTGTAACAATATTTTTCTAAACAAACCTTTGATGGTTCGTGTGAAGTCCATTATGTTGGATACATTTTGTATTACGGAGAGTTACTTCTTGCAATATATCAACTTTGTACTTATAAATGGATAGTATAAAAGGACGTACACTCAATGTTTACTATATTTTTCATTCAAAATTCAGAGAAGGGGTGATAAATGAAAGTCACTACTTCTTATACGTGACTGAAAAGAGATAAATGGATGTTTTTTAATTTCCAATTTATAATTATTTTTTACAAGCCACTGAAAAGTATACATGTAATAAAAAAAATTATAAATTGGTGTCTTTTGCGAGAAAAAAATCATACATTACCACGTTATCTATTGAATTTTCAATGTCCGTTGGTCTAAAGTTACCATCAAAGCCCTGTTCCGGCTCACAGATTCCGGAATTAGTGTCTAGAGAATCTAAATCAATGAACTAGGGTGTGATATATGGACAGACCTTTAATGGCCTCCTTTCCAGTGGTATTAGAAAAATTGGGTGACTTTAAATGTTAATGAAATTGAAACAGCGCCGATATTTTCAATTCGATTCCCAGTTCTTAATTTGTTTAAAAATTCATAAAACTCGCTTTGTATACAAAAAAACGCAATTTAAACTTAACGTACAACTCTTAAATCACAAGCAAACATTTACAAAACTTTCAACCGACGTGCAATAAAGGCAGGAATTAAACTGACCAAAGGCCAAGGGAGGCCAGAAAGTAAATTTTCACCGTTTTAATTTACATTCTTTTGGGATTAGTAGTCAGTGTTTTGTTTTCAAGATCCAACGTTGAATTTGTCGAAATTTCAGTTGGAGCTTTTATTTGTACATCATTATTTCATAATGGGACAATGTGTGCCTTTGCAAATAATTTCAGAATTGCACAGTGGCTGTAGAATCATAAAACAAACAAAAAAATCTGGATTGAAAAATCTTGATACTAGTTTTTTTATGAAACTGTAGGTACTAGAAAATTCTTAATCGTTTCACTGTTGATATAAACCAGTGTAATCGACAGGGACGTGTAAAATCCATTATTCCCAGTGGCATCATGCCGCGTATTCATACATATGGAAGACGTCCTATGTTGTTCCATTATGCATATGAGCAATGTGGGTGTCTATGGGGTTATTTCAGGCTATTGTAGTGGTCATTATACCTACCACCGACATTCATTGCCAACGAATGCAAACTTCATTTCATCGTTTTTTGATATTACAATCCACTATTTGTTAATTAAATCCAAATTCAATGTTTACGAAAGACGGAACGTTCAATTATGAAATATTTAACTAGGTATTAAATAGAAAAGCAGTAGCTTATAATAGACTATCTTTAATCTCATGCTATGTAATAATTACATGCCACATTTGGAGAGCATTTAAAAATGTAAACAGACGAAGAACACCACGGGAGATTGGATGCTATCGAAAAAAGGAGGGTAGTTGTGTGGAGTTGGAGAGCGAGTTTCTTAAATTGGTTGTAACGATTATACAGCTTAAAAGGTGTCGTCATGCTGTGCCTTTTCAGATATTAAGTCAAGATCTCACATTCGATTCGCCCACGAAACCCGTATTATTCTTGTGTAGTTGTTGTAAATTTTATTTACTTTCTGACATGACACTAATATATAATTCATCAATTCCATGAATTTTACAAGTATTTTAAGTTTAACTAAATGAATTCTATATAGTTTAGAAATTCATTTTAATATTCTAGATAACATTAATGTAAATTCATAATGATTTATGAATTTTATGTACAACAGTGACATGTATTAGATATTTTGGCTTCTTAATGAGTAAAAATGTATAAATTATATAATTTAATGATCTTGTTGATACATTTTGAAAAAAAGTAGTTTATTACTGTTTGTACAATAAAAATGTGTATTGTTTTACGAGTAAATATTTCATTGTTTGAAGAAAATTACAAACGGGATTATGTAATAAATCTAAGATTTTAGCTATATTTTTTCTATGATTATTTTTTTGTTCATTAATTTAATTGTTCATCTTTGTTTTCATTCAGTTTATTTCATTTCTTTTATTGTGATGGTTCTCACTTTGAAACAAATATGTAGAGTTAGCATTAATTTATAAACCCCCCTTATGTCCTGCAAAAGAGATAAGTCAAGTTAGTCTGATCTGAGTTTT